>MPNW01000328.1:202093-221864 GCA_011800805.1 Hirudo medicinalis
TAATGATAACTTAATACCCTTTCATTAATAACATCAAAATATTGAAATGTGATTCTATGTAAAAGTAACAATGATTCAAAGTTGGATCTCACCCTTGGCAAAAAAATACTTGATAAAAAATGATACTTTCATGGTCGATACCCGGGGTCAGACAAAGCCATGATTGTAAACTGATACTTTCATGATTTAAAGCCGGGGTATTGTCTGCCATTTATTATCCTGGTTTAATGTTTGAAGTATTGTTTGTTAGTTGTTTATGCTTACTTTAGTTAGAGTCTATTGTGAGCTAAACCAATGATATTAACAATGATAATGAACAGTAATACTAACGTTCTGTTAAGACATCTGACGGCCTCCAACGCTTGTTTGTTGTCCTTAAAGAAGACAAGTGCTTTCCATGGTGGTCGATTTGAAACATAAACTTGATTGAATGGTCCATAATTACTGAAGATCTCTGCGATCTTAATTTCATTCGCTCCCTCACCCAGGCCAAACCTGCACACTTTTGAACTCGTCTCCTTGGTATTACTGAGCATAATGTAATTATGTTAAGTTGGATTTGGATCTAAACGACAAGTTGGATGTTTAGTTTACAGAAGAAGCAGGTATGAAAACAATCGGATCAATTGTTTCAAAGTCAAAAAATAATAGAGTATGCTTTACTAAATGAACCAGGTAATGCAAAATCATCTTATTAAAATAAAGTAGGCGTCCAAAATAATCAGTAATTGCTTCAATAAAATATCTGTAAATTGTGTTACGCCAAAAGTAATCCCTCCTGTTGAAAATTGACCTCTCGTGAATACATTTAGCAAATCCTCTTTCTTCATCTTTCAATCATGGCTATATTTTCCCGAGCTAATCTAGTTCTCACTTAATTTGGATTACTTCTTATATTTTACTATTTCACCACCCTAAGTTATGCTGATATCGTCCCCATAATAATTCAATCACTCACTAGACCTTCAAACATTTTAATTTGAACAGTAATTTAAAATAAATTTTTATTATAATTGTATTTCTAATGTTATAATCACCTAATAACATTTAATTATGCAATAATAACCTCCTTTAGCATAATTCATTGTTCATAATCTTAAAATTTTTAAATATATACCAATAAATAAATTAATAATAATGACACAGTAATAAAATTAACATCTAACCATTTAACCTATCTCAATCTATCGGTTTTACTTCTATCCTCTTGGTCGCAACTTGGACTAAAATGGTAGTCAACTATTTATCGAAGCAGTTCAACAGAAACAAGATGCGTGTAACTAGTGTGTCAGGTTCTAAAACTCTCCCATCTGGTATCTGTATCTACCTTGTTTAGCCGATATTGATCGAAAATCAACCCAAATATCGAAATAAGAATATATTTAAAGCAAAAAAAATAACAGTAAGCAAATCGCAGCTCAGACACAATAATTGAAACACGCTCACATCACACTCACACTATGTCAACTATCGTCTGCCTTCTTCGCGCGCTCACTCAACACCAAATATATCACTTCCCCTCTCGCTCCTACTGCGTTTCAAAACTAACTTGTGCCTCTCTGGGCGACGCCTTATATACTCCTAGGCAGCCATGCTCATTAGCATGCAAAACACACCAAACCACAACCAATCATGTGCCCCAAAATATCAGCTTCTAAAACTCTCCTATCGGATATCTATCTTATTTAGCCGATATTGATCGAAAATTAACACAAATAACGAAATAAAAATGTATTTAAAACAAAGAAAACAACAGCAAGCAAAAAAAAAGCACAACCATTCATACCAACGCGCGGCCTCACGCAGACGACTAAAGCACATCGCACAGCCCCATCACGCACACACATCCATCCGCGACATAAAATAAAATTGACAAATGTCATGTCACTGACATAGTGGTTAAAATTTTTGTTGTTCTCTCACTCCATCCGAAGCAACATACAAACATACCTACAAACGCACGAAACGTTTTCATCGACATTTGAGCAGATTTTCTGATTCTCCGAAACTTTGACATGGCAGTCTCATTACCATCAATATATCTAATGTCCTTATTAATTTTATTATTAAGGATACATCATATTATTATGTTTATTTATATGAAAGTATAAATATCATATACTTCGTTGGTGGTGATGACGATGATGACTTGTTATGCAACAACTAATTGGTAGAACACCTGCTGTCGAACTCCACAATTTTCTCAAACATTCGTAAAGACCAAGAATCGATGCTTCCGTTGTTGAAGATGATGATGAAATGCTTATACTTTGTTGTTATTCTTTCATGAGGTGTTTGTGTTGTTCAAGGAATATTTAATGACATGGATATTTGAGAATTACTTGACCCTAAGTCACCTTAAATTTAGATAAATCTATTATATAAATGGTTATTTGGCGCATTTCAATGAATTCCATTCAATGTCACAAGTTTAACATGTCAATGAAAATGTGTAGCTGGCTGATGTGAGAGTAACAATTTGGAAAGATTATTGACTATCTCTTACAGCAAAGGACTAATAGCTTAAAAATTGTATCGTGAACACCAAAGAGTGAAATCCTTATGCAATAAAATACTTCTACTAATCTTCAATCAACCGTCTATTACTTTCTATTAAACTTAATTAGTAACCATTGATTAGATAAAAATAACTTTAGAGAAAAATACTATGTGCGAATGTCGATTTGTTCTTATGTTTAGAGACTCCCTTGGGTCAGATATGAGGTTCATTGACGACCTCAAATGAAATGATGGATTCAAAACTAATGATGCAAACTCTCATGCAAAACAAATTTCAAACTTTTTCAATTCAATTAATTCATAAGATTTCTATATTTTTATTTCCCACAAAATGCATTTGCAAAAAGAAACCCCATGAAAAAATACGGAATGAGAAATAAGGCAACATCTTATTCTACTCATCCAGTTATGCCGAGGGCATCAATAAAATACTACCACCCCAGATAAGGTAACAATCGTACAAGGAAAAATCATGTTTTGGTTAAGGTAAATCTTTACATTATATTAATTAAAGATATTAATGAAATTTTTGAAAGCGATTTTGAGCAATGATATTTTAATTAATTCGGTAGACAAATGCAGATGTGAATGGTGAACGTATGTAAACTCCAATGGTTATAATTAGGATCAGGAATTAAAAGTATTTTTAATTCAAACAAATTTAAAAGAAACATGAAGATCCCTTATTTACCTGCCACCAAGGTTTCAATTATAACTAATTAAGCACCATAGCGAATTTAATTCGTAAGTTTCGCTTCAACGATTCCACAAAGGATCTTTTAAAACGTTGATTTGGCGATAAACATGATTTATGTGTCTTAAGCTAGTTTTGTACTCCCACAACCAGTTTAACCAATGAAAACCCAATTAAAGATGATCATGAAATTGTTTATTAAGCTGATGACATAAACTTTCAACGAAATGTTGATGTGGTTGGTGAAGTTGAAAATCTTAATTGTGATGTCGTTGGCAAGAATGCTTTGGTTTTCTCAAGCAAATATCATCATGAGGATAATGATAATGTTAACAATGATGACGATGATTACATACCACATGTTGATTATTTGCAATGACAAACTATGTACATGCACTCCTATTAGCGTTGTGGCTGACCAAGATGGCGCTTGAGTCATCGCTATCATCCTCTTCATCGGATTCCTGGGTTCTTTAGAAGACTTAACTAAGTTCTTTAAGCCAACTTTAATTATCTTCTCTTTCTTACGGTGTTTTTCTATGCTAGATTTCTTGTGTAACTTTCCATCGTCAGCCTTTGAAAGAATCATTTTAATTTTTGGCTGCATGTCTGACTTTATTGTTTTCTCTTCTATGATTTCACTGTCAAACCAGGATGTGTACCCTGAAGAATGACTGTCTTCCTCACTGTCTTCATGTTGTGTCGCTTTACTCTCTAAAATCTGTACTGGTCGTTTGGTAGAGGCAAAGGAAGTGCAGCAGTGGTTTGAATGTCTAAAATGTTTTGAAGATCAATTTTGTCAATAACTACAAATCTCAAAATTGTGAACCTCAAAGTTTTAAACAGACAGACCTAGAGGAATTTTGACCATTCTCACTGAAAAAATCTAATTGATCGAGTGCATCTGTCTTTTTTATCATCGGCAGATCAATCCTCCATTTTCTCCATTTGCTATCATATTTTTGACTCACAAGAACTCGATGTCCGTTGATATATCTGGTTCAATATATATATATATATATATATATATATATATATTATTTTAAGGATGTTTAATTAAAATTAATTCATTGCAACATAATTTTACAATTTTTTATTTATTTATTTATTTCAATTAGTTGCATCAATTAATTTGTTGTTATAATATTCAACAGGATTTCTCACACATTTACATCTTTTTAGGTCAGGTGCGTTATTAATTATTATTAAAAATATTATTATATAATATTATTTATTATAATATTATTGTTGTTAATAACAAGGATAACAAAATATTAAATCAAAATTTTTATGGTGCTAGTTTTTACAATTCACTATTCGGTAGTAAAACTGTGTAAAAGTGATGCACCAGACAGAAAATAAATAAATAAATCAATTTATAATTATTAATTAATAAAAATTACGATACCAACTTATTATTAAGAGATCTAGTTGCCCAATCCGCGTTTCTCTCATTCTCAAAGAAAACTAATGCTATTCCACCTGGATGCCTTGAAACCCAAACGTGCTTGACATGTCCGAAGGTCATAAAGATCTCTTCTATCTCCCGCTTGTCTGCTCCAACACCCAGGTATCCCACGTATACTCTTGAACTTTTCCATCTGTCCTTGCTTGGTATTTCTGCACGGTCGAGCAATATCAGCAATAGGGTTACAGCGTCAGTTTTAAGTTTAAGGATCGGTTAGTTACTTTTTGATGCAACAAGCTAGGTCGAAATATTTCAAATGGATGATGTTGTTTGTGCTAAATTATGCATTATATGAATTTAAATCCATAAAATTGCAATAAATCAAATTCTACTGGTGTCATTAGAAATCAAGAAGTATTGTTTCTGCTAACCCATCCGTGGTATCACTCTAATTCGTCTGCCATTCATTAGCCTAGCACAACAATTGTTAAATTGTTCAAATTACAGACTTTGTTAACTTAATAAAGATTAGAAAGGTGAGCTAAAACACAACTAAATTAACAATGATTAGGCTGGATTAGAATAACCACAAATTATGACATTGATCAGTTATAAGCCTAGTAAACATAAGTAATACATGAATTATTCATTATAACTTGTAATCTATTTAAAAGTCACCAACGCTCCGTCGAGACTCTTAATGGCCATCTGAGCATTTCTCTCATCATCAAAGTAGACGACCGCGATTCCAGGCAGTTGCCTAGCAACCCACACCTGCTTCACGCGTCCGAAGTTCCTAAAGACACTTTCGATTTCACTTTCGTTCGCACCTTCTGCAAGACCACTGATGTAGACTTTTGATGTGGTACCGGCAGCCCTGGATAGCATATCTGTAGGTATTAATAATAAGTTAGAAATAATTTGCTTAAAACTTTGTTTGGTTAATTTAATAATCCTCTATTGCAGTTACTCATAGCTTTCTGGCAATGCTACTTCAAATTAGTTTTTGATTTTATAATTAATATTTCATAATTAATTTATAATCAATTAGGAATATTTGGTGTTTAGCATTTCCTCCAAAATGATGTTTTCGGCTAAAGTTAAAACAGATATCAATATTCCATTAATGCACATTAAAATATTGTAAAATATGTTGAAAGCCCAAAAACAATCGCTTCACAATATTTATTGTAATCTTGAAATGAATGTTTCGATCATCGACACTCACCTGCGACTAATTTGACACTAATTCGTCTGAATTTCATGACCCTGGTTTACAGGTATAAAAATATATATTAATGCTGTTTGATCATTTTGTATTGTTTGATCATTGTCAGGAGTAGAATATTCTTATGTCAATTTAATCGCCAAGAAGACATGAATAACATTGAGATTACACAATTTTACCAAAATCAAATGTTTTAATAAACCTGTTTTTAATCCGACTGGATTTCATGAAAGGGCGGACTCACGCGAATAATTAGAACATGGATGATCGAAAGGTCAAAAAAAGGTAAACGCTTAAACAACGCTTAAATTTGAAAATAATAAGACCCTCAACAACTTTCTTTGATTATGTTTCGTTTAATTTAATAATATATGCGTTGGAGTTACTGACTCATGTGAATGAATGACATTTGTTCTGTTTTCAGAACATAATACATGTATAATAAATAATAAAAATGATTTTTAGTCAAACAAACGAAAGAGTACTAACGTTCCATCAAGACGTCTGACGGCCTCCAGAGCGTCTCTAAATCTCGCAAAGAAGACGTAAGCAAAACTTGAAGGTTGCCTAGCAACCCAAACGTGGTTGAGGCGGCCGAAAGGCTTAAACAAGTTTTCAACCTCTTTCTTATCCGTACCCTGACCAAGGCCAGAAACGAAGACTTTGACACTACCTGCTAGCTCTCTGCCTAAGATTTCTGAAGAGTTAAAAACATGTCGAAAGGTTAGAATATTAATATTACTTTAAAGATGTTGTAAATGTTGCTACTAACAACTGATATAATTGATTGATTGATTGAATACAAATTATTAAACACTGATAACCTTAATAGTTCAAAGTTCTTTCTTAGATACTTCTAAAAAGATACTTCTTATTACAAAATCATATCATTATCAGTATTATCATGTTATCAAGTTCTTGTATTTCAAGTAAATATAATTCATTTGAATGGTGCTTCTTATTAAACATTCACACAGCAGTGCAAGATGGCTGCAAACACGACATATTGCGACTATTACCAAAACCACCTCATTGAGTAAGTAAGGCGATGTACACAACACTTATCACAATGACATTAACGTTAGATATTAATTTTTATATAAAAAAAAAGCATTGCGACACAATGTGATGCATTTACACGTAATAAAGTATTGTAATTTGTATTGTTATCATTTGCTATGTTGCTTAAGTTTCTGCTAAGATGAAAATAAATATATTAATTGCACGTTGTTTTGGAATGACAAGCATTCATGAAATACGCTTAACTTCTAGTAAGAAGTATTCAACCATTGGAACTCACTAGTGCCTAATCTCACTTTAACTTGCCTACCATTGATCGTCCTGTAACAAACAGAAGATTTATTTAAAGTTGTTAAGTCTACAATTAACCACTTAATTAATTGTATAAAATCATGAATCCAGTCAAGCTTTGTTGGACATTTTAAGTTTGTTGCTTAAATTACTAAGATATACTTCATTTGTTAATTTTCCTATTTAAATTATTGAGTAATTGTTATGTAATAATTTCTAATAGTAAATTACATTCACATCATCAAACATAAGAGAAATCTTTAGTTCTTTTGGTAGAACTGAGAAATACGCAATAATTGTCATAAAATAAATACACATATATTCTCTTTATTATTTTTTCAATCGCTGTGCAGGTTAAACCGCCCGAGAGCGCCCTTGGGTAGGTGCGCTACACAAATGATCGAGCAATTGTAGATTGCACTTTTGTTTAAAAATCGGTTAAATATAATTGATCATTTGACCGTAATTCATTGCATCAGTTGTAATTAGATTTATAATCAGATTGTTCGATGGACGATAAATTAAAAATCGAAGGAAGTCAATTTAAAAATAAAATATTTTTATCTCTTTGATACTTTTGTTCACTTCGAAAATTGCATTTTAAGTTAAGTAATTTTATACCAACGTTTCATTAAGACACCAGACGGACTCATAGGCGTCAGTCTCCTCCTCAAAAGATACACAAACGGTGAAACACTGGTGGTCAGAAAACCACACGCTATTCAGTGGTCCGAAAGTCTTGAAAATTTCTTCAACCTCTTCTCTGCTCGTCCTCTCGTTCAGGCCGGTCACGTAGATTGTTGACATTTTACTTTTGACATTTCCTGACCTGTCTGCAGAATGGTTTAGCAAAGAAATGGATGGAAGCTTGGGTTACGCAGAGTGATCGAAAGATGATTGATAGCGTATTTTCTCGATAGAATAACATTTTAACTCAATGAAATTACATAGATTTAATTATATGCAGCAATGCATTTTAATATCAATTTCGGAAAATGATAGTTATCACTGTTATAATTACTAAATAATAATAATATCATTCATTAATAAATGAGTAATATACTTATCAAGAACAGAAGAACGTAGCAAGATTATTTTGGTGATGCAAACGAACTTGTCATAAGTTCTGCCGTAAAATGTAATATGGCGAAAAAGTCATGGGTGAAATTACAAATTTTACAAAAGATAAATGTGAATCTCATCTCCGATTTCTATTTGATGGAGTGACTTTCTTAGAGCTGTGTCTTAGAGTCTTGCCGTTTCAGCGCATTATTTTTGGATATTTTGTGAAATAAATACATTTAACGAAAAATTAATTTACCACTTACAAAGCAATGCATGATTCATTTACAACTTCACTCACCGGCAAGTAACACTCTCACGGGTCTTCCATTCATCAGCCTGGTTTAAATTATTTTCATTAATAAATACTTTAAATTCGTTTAATTAACAAAAACAAATCAAGTAATTTCTTATCAAATTAATTATCTAGATGAATTAATACTTCGTTTTGAGATCGATTGAATTTATTAAATGCTGAGAAAAGTTGTATTGCTTATTGTGAATTATTATTTATCACGAATATTAATTATTGTAGTCATTGGACATTGCTGCTAAGCGTTGTACGTTATCTTCACCCACACCCATTTATATGGTAATGATTTATTACTAAAGCAGCATAAGTTTGACTGACGTTGAACCGATGAAACTTAATGATTTTTAAGGAGTACAGCAAATTATGAAGTTCAGAAGAGAACCTCGACTTCACAACGAATGACTTCACAAGGTTATGCAATCTTAAGCTACAATAAAGTATCTAAGGTGCAAAGGAAGATATCCCCATCAAAAATAACAGAAGTAACAATCGTAAATGATAAAGTAGACAGGAAAGTCATACACTGAGAGCTCCAAAAGTTGATAGAGCGGTAGCATATATGGAGTCTTATTCTTTAAAACCAAATACGATTAACAACGCTTGTTATGAAAATAAATTCTTCGACTATGAATCACATTTAAAGTCCTTTATCGACTTTTCATTACTTTCCAATGATAAGCAAAAACATCTCATAATTCACCCCAATTTAAATTTCGAATTATTGTTAACTTGTTTCCAGCTATTTATGTAATAACCAATAGGTAATATAGGTAATTAGCAACAACCATCCATCACTCGCAAGAGTAATAATAATATCATCATAATAGAACTATCAACTAAATTATAAATTATTTAACAGAGAATAATGACACCAACGTCCAATCAAGACATCTGACGGCTTCCATAGCGTCGTCATCATCCTCAAAGAAGACGTTTGCTCCCCTGGGATCCTTGTTAAACCACAAATGCTTGATAGGTCCGAAGGCTGTTAAAATTTCTTCAATTTCCAACTCGCCTTCCTCATCAATGACACCACCCAAGCAGATTCTAAAACGACCGCTATCTTCATCCTTTGGCATCTCTACAAGGATGAGAAAAAGGTCAAAGGTTAGTGGTTTGTTTTGACAAATTGGTCAATTGGATGGATATGATTTAAGTGTTTGATGAATAAAATTATGAATAATTAAGCACAATAATTACGTCGACGATGACGGTTTTAAAATGACTATTTATTATATTGAATTTTAAAATTGATATTGTTGCTAATTGATAACCATTCAAAACAAAAATTGATAACAATAAATTGGAAAGTTGATTGGAAAAAATAAAGTCCTATTTCATAAACAAGTGCGAAATAAGTGTTTCGATCGCCTGCACTCACCCTTGGCCAGTTCCACTTTGACTCGTCTTCCATTCATCATGCTTTGAAGCATTTTATAAATTATCACAAAGGTCTTTAATTGTCTAATTAATTATATTAAATCAATACTCATTGGTTGCACCACAGTGACATCGCGTGACACCTTAAATATTGTTGTTAGGCCCTAATATCAACTAGAATATGAGTCCATTAATTGTATTAAAAACATGTTCAGAATATAAATGAAAATGCCAAATTTTATTTGGCGAATAATTAAATTAATGAATTTATTAATGTAATTATTTTATCAATAACGGAGAACTAACTTGTAAATGTCATTTTAAAAATGTATTAGTAAATAAATGTAAAAGTTAAATTTGATTACATGCAATTAGTAAAATGTTGTAATTAATAATATCGATACCAACGTTCCATCAAGGTGCTTAATGGCTTCCACAGCGTCCCTGTAATTACTAAAGTAAACAAAAGCTAATCCAGGTTGTCTTCTTGCAACCCACACCTGCAAGACCTTCCCAAATTCCGTAAAGACCTCTTCGATCTCCCACTTCCTTGCTCCCTCACCCAGGCCATCCACCATGATTTTCGTGCCTTTGGTTTGATCGAATATTGGCATTTCTGCAGATAGGATGTTCAGTCTTTTGTTTAGTTATTTCGTTTATCATAATCTCTAGAGACAACAATAAAATAATTATTTATTTTAGACCACAAACATTTAAAGTGCGTTGTTATGGTGACTGTGACAACGATGTATATTCATCTATCATCTCACACACTTTGCAGCGCTACGACCCCTCAGCACGGAGAGCCACAAAAAATCGTTGGGTCCTACCTAAGATTGCATGGTATCTAACTAAATAAGTAACTACTTATGCAAATAAATGTACTGAAATTCAGTACTCACCTGGTGCTAACATCACTCTAATCCGTCCATCATTTATCACTCTGGTTTCAAAATGTTATAAAATAAGTTAATATAATGTTGTTTTATCCAATAATGTTAAGATGTATACCAATATCTACTTAATGTGTAAATGCGTGAACGCAAATGTACTCCATTTATACAGCGCTCCTTCCCAAGGGCGCTTTTGGCAGTGCAGGCTGGGTTTCGAACGCGACACATTAGGACTGTTGTCACTACCGCCGCATGCAGGAACGCAGCCCATTCGGTCAACCTGCTACTGTTTCATTGGTTGTAGCATTAGATAATATTCCACATCATTTACATTGATTGTTCATTTTGTTAAGGAAGTATTTTAGCTCTAATTCATTTAAAATATTCCAATATATCTTTACGAGATTATTACATTTTGTCCAAAAGAATTACCGTATTTCCCCACAAGACGCACTTTTTCGAAAAAATTAGGGAAGCTGGGAGCGTCTTATGCAGTGGTTGTAGATTTTTTTTAAACTTTTCCGTTTTTTCGCGCTTGTTCTCAAAATCAGGATGCGTCTTATGCATGGGGAAATACGGTAATTATAATAATAATAATTATAATAATACAGACCTCTTATCAAGATTTTTGAGGGCCCTTTTCGCGTCCTCATCATTTTCAAAGAAGACGAACGTCGTCCATGGCGGTTCTTTAGAGAGGCATACCTGCTTGAGGGGTCCATATCTGCTGAATAATTTTGCCACCTCCCCTTCGTCGGCCTTTTTGCCCAGGTTACTCACAAATAAAGTAGAGGTTTTCATAGGAGGCAGACGCTTCATTTGCTCTTTAGAGTTGCGCTGGGCTAGGAAATCGACAATTAATTGATTGGTTATTTATTAGTTGGAATTCATAAAATTTACTGCATGAAGCCGGTTACATCAATAAAGATGCATCTTTTTAATGTTAAGCAATATATAAATATTTTTATATATTTCATAACTCTGTGATGCTCTAAAACTTTTATCATAAATTATAATATAATAATATATCCTTTTCTAACGATTAACAAATCTTTTTACCAATAAATTTATTATTATTATGGTCCTTGCCATGTTGATTGAAATTTTTAGATATTTGATCCACTAAAACTTGTCATGTTCGCCATGATCGATAAAATAATGTTTGTTCAATTAACAACTCATGTAATTATTTAAAAATAGAAATGAAAATCAATTTATTGATCCAGGTATCTCAAATATTCTGTACATGTCAAAATGTATTCGTTTCTTACATTAACGAGTACCAATAATATTAAGATATTTCTTAGAAGTAACAAGATTGATTAAGATGTTAGCTGACCATTCTTGTAGCGCCTGAGGATGGCGGTGGCAAAGGTAAGGTTGTGAGCGGTACAAAAACACCTCTAACATCGCATGCAGGAGCGCGACCAAACGAACTAAATTGAATTGCATAATAAAATCATAAATTAACTAACTGCTCGAATCACCGCGTGGTTCCACCATGTTTTCACGTCTAGGTTAAAAGTCCTGTCACTGTAACTGAAATCATACTCACATAATTGCATCTAAGTTCGAAATAATTGAAGAAATTGCACGGACAGGACAATGAAGTGAAAATGTAATTTCTAAATAAAACTGAAAGGGAACTATTAAGTAGTGCCAAGTCATAAAAATATGAAACCACGAGGCATGTTTCTGTATATCTTTTGAGTGCCTCATGTATCCGAATAGGATGTGAAGGCACTTTTTCAATCAATCTACCACTTATAAAGATCATAAATTCCAAACAAACTAATTTTTAAATATGCTTCTATTTTTTCGAAATCCGAGTGATTCGGTGCGGCTTCAGTTAGTTCAAATCCTAGCCGCTCGCAAAAGTTTCTTTAACTAATGCTTAAAATAACAGCGTACTTTGTAGAAATACTATATGAAGCTATTTATACAAATCTAAAACATGGCGGTAGCAATAATATTCTCAGCAATATTTGTACTACAGCTTTAATTAAATTTTGCAATTTTACCTTCCTAGCAATAGTACATAACCCTCTCCGTCACCATGCAAGCGAGAGAAATAACATCAAAGTTGAGGGTTCAACTGCTTTTATAACTTTCAGGTCAGCACGCCACAGTGAGATGCATGCAATCCAGTCACTCACAGTTTCAATATTGTTGAATTTATTCCCGGAGATGTTCTTTTACCCGAAACTTAGGTTGCTCCAAATAGCAGCCTCATTTCCTTCACAAATTCATTTCATAAAGTCCCGATTGTCGACATTTACTATTTGTTACTCCGATTATTAAAAACATATTACTAGGCTGAAGAATTTTCTGGAGTTGGTGATTCAACAAATAAATAATCAATTAGGCGATTGAACACCTGCTGTCCAACACCACGTTATCATTCCTAACATGAGCCTCTGTCGAAAGTGACTTTAAATAGTTTTAAGAAATGATTGTAAATGGTGCTGCTAAATGGAAGTTTTAAAACAAAGACATTTCTTTCATCACTAACTTACTAATCGTGTTTACGTCTGTAAATAATAATTAAAACTATTAAAAATAACAGCTGCCATCATGGATCATGATGATAAGATGCTGTCATCATTTTCAGTGAAGGAATTCATATCGTCGATAAACGTATTAAAGTAATCGTAGCATGGTAACTGTTATGATTAAACTAAACCACTCCAAGCCTACTGATAATGAATCTTGACAGTTTTTTTTATAATCGCCAGAGAGTAAAATGACGGAAAAATTTATAAATAAACGAATTTACGTTATTATTACTCCGTAATGAATATTAAATAGACAAATATAGCTATTAAAATATTTATTTGATGATACTTATTAAATATAATTTGTTATTTTTGTTAAACTAAATTATGTGAAGAAATTAAAGTTGCACAAGAATTATTATTAAATGAATAAGCACTCAAAAAATAAATATAATTCAGCCAAAATCAATTGCAAACTGCATAAAAATTTACATAATGCATAATTATCAAGATGCACGTAAAATATCATTCATGAATGTCTATTGGTAAATCTTATCAAGTCTATGAGAAGTTTTAAATTTGTGCCGTGAGAGTCTCTCCTTCACATGTGACAATCCTTCATGGCAGGTGCCCGAACTAAGCTGGCTGTGTTTCTGGATTCTCAAAATAGCCACTGTCGCAGTAGAGTCCTACCTGTTTCTAACAACTAAATATTACGTGTGGTTTTCAACAGATTGAAATTTTAGTAACGACCGCAATCGATTATCGGCTTTCTTGATGCAATGCTTACTGGAGTGAGCTTATTTGAGTGATCCATCATTAGCGAATTTAATTTTAAGCCAATAGGATAATGAAGACATGTACAAATGCTGCATCGCAGCCATCTTGCAACCAATCAGTGTGCACACGAGTCTGCATCTTTCTTAAACATGTTCGCTGCGAATTTTGGTCTTCTGCCTATCGCTATTCATATATCAGCTTCATCACTACCTTAACCATCTTCGCCATCATGCTGTCAGGAACCGAAACGATATGCCATTTCCAGGATGCATTGAAACGTCGCCAAGTTCAACGTCAACTTAGCATCACTTACAATGCACATGGCTACTCATGAACGAAGCAAGATCATCATCACATTATTGACGTGAAGTTTAAGTTTTAGTTTCGCACATATTTATTTGCAGTGCATTTGCTTTTGATTTCTGCTATCCGAGTCGGATTCGAAAGCGCTTTTGCCATTTATTTAGCGCCCCTTTCCAAGGTTGTTCAAGTGGGCTGGGAACGCGTAGCGGCTGGTTGCGTTATAGCATGATGGAGCCCAACCCTCTGAGCTTTTGTACAAAGTGTCTCCATTTTAGCAACTTTAGCAACCATGAAGTCCACATTCGGAGTTTAGAAAAAATGTGATGGTGATATCTCTCTCAGCATCATAATCATCATCATCTATCTTTATCATTCACATCATCACTTCATCATCAAAGGCACCATTCATCGTCACCCCAACTTTACGGTTGAACCGAAGGAAAGTTCAAAACAGTGTACGCGAAGTTATGACAATTTATATTAGACAAACTTGATTAGATGCACACAAGATTGGGACAGTTCATTGACCTGGGAACAATTTTTGTGACAGCCATGACAGTAAAATTTTGTTCAAAGAAGTTGACACAGATTTACAGTTTACAGGAAAAATGTAGCAGCCGAAGTAATATTCACAAAAGTCTCACAATGTTCCAAAAGTTCAAATTCACAAGAGCATCAAGCAATCCCCCTTGCAAGCCTCCTCCTCACAAACAATTCAATTATATTACATCATGGCGAGAACGTTCAATGACAAACTTATTAATTTTTATGTTTCTGTGAGAATTATTTAAAATATCGCCTCCTGTTTTCTGCAATTATTATGGAGCAACAATTCTTCATAGATGGCAGACGTCGTCTCAGAGTTGGAGTTCATGGATTATAGTCGCTGCTGTGGTTTCCAAGTCAGAATTTTGGATGGCCAATGTGCATTCATCAACGAGAAGCAAGTCACACCAGTCGAGGATCATAAACGAAGGAAGCCCGTCATTTGGCTGGTCTGGTTTGGCGAATTGCTCGGAAGAGCTTTTCATAAACTTGTAGAAGTTGTTCTCAAGGCTCATTCGTTTCACTCGTCGTTGTGAGTCTGACGGCAAGGATTACAATTTAGTCCACGTTCGAGAAGATACAGCATTCAATTTAAAAACGTCAACTGGCAGTAAGGCTCATGTATCATGCAATCCATTTCGTTCGGCACAAGTTTGAAGTTAGGAGTCAAAAGTTCAAATAAATCGTTTTGCAGGGAGGGAGAAGGAGGAGAACGGGGAGGCGCACATCTGAAAAAGAACATTCGGATGTTAAAATTCATGCTTTACTAAAAGTATCAATTAACAGCAACAAAGAAAAATCAAATATTGATGCTAATAATTCATTGATAAGCTCTATTGCGAATTAACCTTAATATACAAAAATAATGCAAGCACTAAAGAAGACAACTCACCAGTTTCGTTGGGGATTGCAGGTTTTGCAGTTTGGACTCTCGTGTCGTTTGCAAAGGTGTAGAGTTTTGACATGGTTCTCCATTTTTACGAAATCCGTGCACCGGTGTCCACAGTCTTTAATTAGGCACACAAACTCTCCCGTGTAAGGAGAATGATCAGATTTTGAGGCCAGGTGAGCAATGAAATTCTCACTTTTGAAACGATAGCTGCAGAATCTGCAGAAATTTGTCTTCTCGCTATTTCGGGCTTCGTGTTTGAATAGACGAAATACTTGACGTCTCTTGGGACCAAAGCAGCTCATTTTTTTGAGGTAGACGAAAAATGTTCAGAAGTCGAAATACAAGTAAATTTAACGTAGTACTTGTTAGAACAATCGAAGCAAGTGACGAATTTCCCGCCCGTTTTGGAGCTGTGTTTTGTGTTGTTTATGTTTAAATAAGATTGTAATTGACAAATATGACCGCAATGCTAGTTTATTTTAATTTAAAAAATTTGAATTAAGTTAAAATTAAAATATGTATTTTACAAGATGTTACGTAAGTTTAAAATATAGAAAGAAATATATAAATATGTACTGCAAAACTTAATATAAATAATAGCAATAATAAAAATTAAAATTTAATAACTTAAAAATAAGGATGGCAAACAAACAGCTTACATCAAGTCACGAAATGATTATTCGGTCAGCAATATTTTGATCGTTCGTACATTTTTTGTACCCCTCTAGCTAATAACGTTAATGCGTCACCAGAGCGCGGGAACATTCAAATTAACAAGTTTTAAAAACCTTTGGTAATTAATTCAAAGTATTTGAACAATTATAGGCAAATAAAATTCTCCTGTGACATGAAAGCAGTGCGAATAAAACCAATTCATTGTCATGCCAATATATCAAACAAAAATATTGATACTACGGAGTGAGAATTATAAATTGAAGGTTTAAATAAACTTTATTAATAAAATGTGTTCAACTGATTTAAGGATAAGAGAGGCAAACTATCTCAATATGCAACAATTAGAAAATTGTTCAAATATGTTCAAATTCAGTTCAAATATGGCTAGTTCAAAATCAATAAGAAAAATATATCAAGCGAGTCATGAAGGCAGTCAAAATAAAACAACTGACAATACAATAACAACAGCAACAAATTTATCAAAATAAATGAATTTAGTTGTTATTTTATATGTATACATATATATAAATTAATTAATAATTTAATTATTACCGATTAAATTCTCAATCTTCGTAATGATATTGATAATGATTATAAGGACGTTAATGAATGTAATGCAATTTGGTGAATCAAAATAATGGATGAATAAAGTCAATATTACTTCAGAAATTCTATTGCTAGCAGCAGTGGTACTAATGTTTAAAAAAAAAAAAATTCAAGTTGTTTTAAAGTTTAAACTTAAAAAGTTTAAGAAGGAAAAAATGGAATTTAGCCATTGAATATTCTCCAATCCCAAATCTATTTATTGTTATCAAATTTTCTCAAGATATTAATTGACGCTTTGTACAAATACATTTGTTCTGGCCATAATTTGGTGAGTTAATATTCTTAAAAAGGACACGCCAATATTTTCTGGGCATTCTGAAGCATCATTTAAATTTAATAATTTAATAATTAGATGTGTCACTTTAATTTATTTCTAAAGTGAAAACGTAGAACTTTAGTTGTCCTCGGATGAGTTTAGAGCAAAGTTGTCATGACAGTGGACATGACGTTATTAACTGGAAGTCATAGAGATTGAAATTTCAACAATGACTCCAGTATTTCATTTTTATTTTAGTGAAATTAGCTGCTTATAACCGCCCCACAAAAAAAATACGAATTTGGAAAAATATGGTTGGGCGAGATGCATGGTAGGAGTAAAGGGGATGGGATGCAAGGGGGCGATTATCCTCTTGAGCAGCTACGCAAATGAATGATTAAGAACACCAGAAATTATATACAGTCTGAGAAAGTTTTATGAAAATGAAAACTGCCCATACAAGCTAATTCGCTGCAATACAATAACGCACATAAGTAAATAGTTATTCATTGAGATTAACGTGCTCAATAAACCAGTTCAGTTCTTCCTTTCACAGGCATCGCAAATGTTAATACTAAATAATTGTTAATAATATCTATAATAATATTCTAAATTATATACTATCTCGAACGTAGATATAATGTACCTATAGATATTATAGATTTGATACTATAACATCTGTAGTAATTTCAAAGACAGACTTCAATATTTCTTTAAATTAACTTAGATCCCAAGAACACAAATCCTGAAGTGTTCCTTGTAAACAATATCAAAAATGGCCTCCGAAAGACAAATAAGCGCAGGAGGGTACGTTTTATATTATAAAAGAATCGCTAGAAAGATGGCTATAACTATTTTATGAAAGGCATACAATAAGCTCGCAAGACAAAAATTATATAAAACGTATTATTTGAAATTTTAAAGAAATTATAAATTAATTCTTAAAATTTTATTTTCTGTAAGAAAGCAACCGACTGTAAGAATAACTTCGTAATTATAGAATTTGAAACTAAGGAGATGTTGGATCAAATGTTGGTTCTTTATCGTCAGTCATTTTTAGTGCCGTTTCTCGTTTTAATGTTACGATTTTAATGATATTTTATATATTAGAAGTCCGCAACGTCGCAGTTTGCTTTGGTTGTAGATGATTATTAAGTAGAAATTTTATTCGTAATCTAAGTTTTCCATAGTCTAAAAGGCAAATACATTTCTCAATGTGTTGAGGGTCGTTTGTAAACTCGCGTTCTGAATGCAGAAAATTACCTCATATGGAGATTATTCATGCATTTAACCCAACTTTGTTATTAAAACTTTGTTTTAAGTTGATCACTGCAAGTTACCGATTGTTAACTTTTGAATGACATAAATATTTGAATTAGGTTACCTAATGTTTTGAGATAACTAGCTATTCTTTTCTTTGATAATAAGATAAATAAAGAATCTGAATTTTATTAAAGTGGGGAAGTTCCATTGGTACAGAATACTGAAAACCTAGTGGGTCTTCCCGTCGAAGAAGCACGTTTTTAAAGAATGATGAGTTCCATCTGGACCAGCGTTGATTATTGAAGAGGTAAGAGGATTAAAACTATTCCATTAATGTATGTTGAACATTTTATTATTAATGAAAGATAATGTTGTTGATGAAGCTGGCAATAACTGCTTATTGATATTTTTTTGAGCAATGCAAAGGATAAGCAATTAGAATTTAACAACATTGCGTTAAAACAAATAAGGGCGAATGAAAAATGAGTGAATAGAAGACAATTAAAAGCGTAGTATTTTTCACAATAAGATAAAATAATTAATTACAGCAGCAGCAACATCTCTGCTCATACATATTTCACATAAAAAAAAAGCGAATAAAAAAAATATGTTTTTTAGCCGGATATCCTAGATTTATGGGGTTTTTAATTTTGCGAAGTAATTGTAAGGGTAATTTTGGTCTTCGAAGATTTTTCTTAAATTGATTGAAAGAGTCGCTAAGGCAATGGTTTGGTACACTGATTGCAGAATATTTTCAATTTTCTTGGAAACCAATTTATGGAATCAATTTTTTTTTATCCGCTAGATGTCTTTACAAACAAAAACCTTCCGAGATATTGAAAATTAAAACCCATCATTTTAAATGAAATGAAATATCAGCTGGATCGGCGCTAGCAATCTGGGGAATTAGAAGTTTTAGCTAGTTCAGTGTAAATAAACCAATACCTAACAAGAGGCAAACGACGAAAGTTTGGTTGATTTTTATAGCTTGAACTTTATTGAAAAATCATTCTTCATTGGTATATATTAAGATTTGATAGGCTATATATAAGGAAGTAGAGGTCTTCTTCGGCCATCTAAAAGGGAATTACGTAGTGATAGAAATTTATGAATTGATGAAATGATATAAATACCCATTATTTTTTA
>MPNW01000329.1:5643-129611 GCA_011800805.1 Hirudo medicinalis
TTATTTCTTATTCGCAAAATAAAATGAGTTAAAACTCGTACTGATTTTTATAATTAAATAATAGCTTATTATTGTTGTTTAAGTTGTTAACAAGCGAAATGAGAGATTTAGTTTGCCTTTCCCTAGCTGTCTGTACATTTTCAAAAACCAGAGGACATGAAAGAACATTGATGACAAGGTTGGCCCACAAAGATTGTAGGAAGTTTTTTTTTTGGCAACAGAGTGTTTCAGGAATGGAACAGTTTGCATCAGGACGTTGTGACGTCACAGGATATTGAAAGTTTCAAGAAGAACTTGGACAGATTTTTCGCCAACAGAATATGTAGTTTAAGTTTACTTTTGGTTTGTTTTGTTGGATAAGGAGGCGTTTGCACCTTGCTAATATTTTGTGACATCGGTTTCGGCGAGGGACCAATGGCCCGTGCTGATTTTTTTTTATAATAATAATAATTATGAAATAGGTCACTTTAAACACTTGAGAAATTTAACCTGTCATTTATATAATTATAGCTTACGCTGAACCGTCTTCACTGAAGTGACTGGATGAGAGTCTCCTAGTGTGCCGTGTTTGTGTTGCGTGTTGAATATTCAATGCTGAGCTGGAGCGGAAACAAATTTTTCCAGTAGTGTTNTTATAGCTTACGCTGAACCGTCTTCACTGAAGTGACTGGATGAGAGTCTCCTAGTGTGCCGTGTTTGTGTTGCGTGTTGAATATTCAATGCTGAGCTGGAGCGGAAACAAATTTTTCCAGTAGTGTTTGAAGCATGTCTTTTCACTTTGCCTTGCCTATTTAGAAAATATATCATAAATATATTGGCTCCAACCCATATTTTGTTTTAAACAAATAGGTTGTTGTACATGGCGAGATTGATCATTATCTTTAACAAGCACTTAAGGACCTATTCCCGCAGCATCACATAAATACATTTGTCAAGCCAATTTTATTTTTAAGATGCCAGATCACCCGCACGCCCAACAAATCACGCAATACCTGGAAAATCCACTTTCTGATGCTGTGCGAGACACGCGCCCACCCTCTCTGGAGCAGACACAATCTATTTCCGACATTAAAAATTATAACAAATTTATAATTACATTCACTAAAAATCCTGCTCAATCGCAAACGATACTTTTTACTTTGTAGCTATGGCAATTGAACCGGTGCCAAACGAAGTGTTTGATTTCAAGTAGTTTTTATTGAAAAATTATTGTTTAATCTAAATTTATTATGTAAAGTAAAGTTATGTCCTAATTAATAACTTAAAAATTGTGTTTTTTTTCACTTTTGAACATAAAAAAAAATTAATGTAAGTAATTACACTTTTTTTGTTTATATTGGCTAACTGTGATGTATTAAATCAAATAATTATAAATGAAAAGAAAAGTAAAATCTAATCTGACTAAGAACAAGTAGGCCTATTCTAATCGGTCTTACTGCAACGCTGAAGAAGCCGTGGCTCTCATCTTCTTAGAGTTGCGGATCTGTGCTGGAGGTGCTGTATTGATGTTGATAGCACTGCATTGAAGAGTTTTACGGTTTCATACATTTCGGAAAGTGCTGTCGTTTGTGGATGCACCTGTTGACATATCAAAAGTATGCCTGTATTTCATACAAAAACCATTGAGAGCATTTTGGAGCCTGTTGCTCAACAGGTAAATTGTCTTTCACATATTCAATTTAATAAGTTCTATGATAGTTTGCTAACTCTCATTTTATTACAAAATTTAAAAATCATTTTACCCAGTAAGGCTTCTTTTCCTTTTCTAATGGCCTCACTACCTAACTTAAAGTTAGATTTAAGATGCTTTTCTGCATTTTATTACTATTAGTTATTATTTTGCTTTGTTTTATTTTTAATTACATTATTCAAAAGGAAAATGACCAAGATCAGCTAACTTCACTTGATAGACAAATAAATAATAAGCATCTTTGAAGCAAAGTAAAAAAGTAAAGCAACTTCCAAACTGAAAATATTTTTTGAATATCAAAAGTCTGGGACATTATTAGCGGAACTAAGACTTATCTCTTCTTTTTTTTTATATATGTATCAACATGAATAATGTATTTCAAAATTCAAGAGTATTTGATAAAGGCTTTAAATTCATTTGTGAGACATTAAACATAATAATTATATGCAATTAAAAAGTAGAAAATGAGTTAGTGGATATTCACATCAACATAGCTTTTAATGATTATTTTTCTATTCCTTGATTATAGGTCAGCAAATTAGTCATCTTGCACGAGGAAGCAGAGGATGGGAATGCCATGCCAGATCTGAGCAGGCCTGTACAGGTTGTGAAGCTAGCAGTGGACAACCTCATCAAGGTATCAATGCAATTACATCCTCCAGAGGCCATTATTAAGAGTGTAAAAAATAGCATGATTGATATTAGCCATCCAAAAGGGATTCATGGCTGCATTGAACATTTGAAATATTGACAACAATAACATCACAGCAACACCAATGACAACAGCCTAAAAGTTCTAACAATGCAAAGGATTCTTGTTCTTATTGTTATTGTTATTAGCCTTAAGATAACTTAAGGCAATTGTGAGCATCTCGCTGCTATGTAATCCATAATAACCATCAAGTTAACGCTTGATAATTAACAGGTGGGCTACGAAACGATCAACAACAGCGAAGATCAGATCCTGAAGCAGGACATGCCGCCCGCCCTGAACAGGGTCGAGGACTCCTCCATGTTCCTGCTCGATGCTTCCAACATGCTCAGGGATGATCCTTACTCTGCTGCTGCCAGAAAGAAACTCATTGAAGGGTCTAGAGGTCAGTTGGTGTTGATTGTTGTTATTTATTATTGTAAGGTGTCACTTAATATTAATAATTAGTATTATTAAATATGGCTAATTACCTTGTATTGTGAATTTTTGTGAATGTGTGCGATCATCATTTGCATTGCTATTGTCATCAACATTTACAATTATCATTTGCATTGCTATTGTCATCAACATTTACAATGTTAGTTCTCAGCTTTGAGTTCTGTAGGCATTCTTTAATTAACTGCAGTGATTCTTAATTAAATAAGTTCTGAATTTGTTGAGTTCGGTGATAAAGTTTAGTGGCAAAGATTAGTGATAAAGATTAGTGATAAAGTTTATTGATAAAGCTTAGTAATAATAATAATGATGATGATGACGATGACGATGATGATTAGCAGCAGCAACAACAACAACAACAACAATTAATTTGTAATGCACCATTTGCATGGCATCGGAGGCCCTTGTGTCTTTGTTGGCTACATGTTGGTGTCCTGAAGAGGTGGGCGTTCAGGTGACTCTTGAAGAGCTCCAGGGATGGTTGAGCTCTTAAGAGGGGAGTAATGCATTCCAGACAGCAGGAGAGGCATATGAGAAGCCTCTGTTGATGATTTGTGAACTGGTTGGTGTAGTTGAATGGTGGGAGATGAACGAAGACCAGGTGGGTGGCGGAGGATGAGGTGATGGAGTTAGGATGGAGTGGATGTGGAGTTCACGGGAGTTCAACATGTCATGAGGGCGATTTTGTGATAACCAAAAGTAACACTGAGGAGTTTAAGAGTAGTAGAAGAAGGAAGGAAGGTGCCTGCAACGTTTATGGAGGATGGGGAGAGTTTTTAGGCTGGCAGGTGTGCCGATGAACGTGACTTCAGATTTCTGCGGATTCAGTTGTGAAGAAAGTTATCGAGATGCCAATCATCGATGGCACCCTTGCACTTCCGCAGATTTCCGAGTCGATCGGACACGTTATGGCTGGAGAGGATAGAAAAGAGACTTGTGTCATCTGCATTTTGATGGAAGGATGCTTTGAAGTCGTGAAAGATGTTGGACAAAGGTGAAGTGTGAAAAAAAGTGTGTTGTGAAAGGCAAAGGTGATAAAGTTTATTGAGATTTATTAAGATAGCTTAATAAATAATTAATAATAAATGACTTATAAATACATTTTAAGACCATTTGTTTGGTACAAATCGAAGATTGGTGCACTTCAGTTAAGTGAGTCAGTGAGATTTTTATTTCTGGATCTGCTAACAATGGACTCCTTCCTGTAGTTTCGAGTGCATTTGCTCTGTGAATAAGGTTCAATGATTCCGTTTGTCATTATTTATTGGCTATTATGATTATTGTGATGTTGTGATTGATGTTGTTATCCATTCAACAATGATGTAATTAAATGATGGAAATTAACAAAAATGAAATGGAGAGTCTTTGTCATGATAAGGAATGAAGGAGAAAGTAGACTTCTGCATCTGTAATGGAATCTTCTGCATCTTACATTCTGCAATTGAAGAGGAAGAAATCACACTAACATCCTCTTCTTTACAGAAATCATCTGATAAGGACAGGTTCTGTAAAGGGTCACATGTGATTGTTGATCAGATTGTTGAAGAAGAGAAGTAATTATCGTATTAAGTAGTAACACCTTGCAAATATTCCGAACATTCTTAGCCTGGCAAAAAAAGAAGAAGAAAAGTTAATGATTACAGTATGAAATAGTGAAATATAACAGTATTTGAACAGTGGGATCTGCAGTCTGAACAATGGTGGGATGTGAATGTTCTTGAAACTGCCTGTGTTTATGTTAAGGATTAAAGATGGCTTTAGCTGATGTTTGAATATTTTCTGCCATCATCATCATCATCATCATCATTGTCATGTCATCATCATAGTGATCATCACTATAACTGCCTGTCTTCGTCTCCATCATGGTTATTGTCTCACTCAAGTAATTAATGAGTCTGAAATAAGTAACAGATGATGGTTTGTTCATTGTTAAAATCTCTTAATGAACTCATTTCAACCAATGTGGACCACTGATTGTTTTATGATTTGAAACTCTCATCATTATCACAAAATGTCCCAGATCATCATCGTCGTCGTCGTCATCATCATCATCATCATCACCGACCTCACTTATCCTATCGTTGGCAGCATCTCTGGGGATATTATTGAATGGATGCCATATTTTTTGGTTCTGCTTATTTAGCTGATGTCCTGTTTTGAGTGTATGGCATTTCCATCTTCATTATATTTGTATGCTCATTAAGGGCATCATTTTGTGGTTGTTATTGTAGATATATAAAATATTCCACAAAGACATAACCAAGTAAGTTTTTTAAACTGGTGTACTTTAGTTCTTAAAACTACTCACCCAAAAATAAAATTTAAAGCCCTCATTGGCCATGCCAGTTCTCCTATCTCTTATGGCTATAGCTATTTCCTATGAAACCTGATCTTCTGAATTTGAAGAGTAAGATGATGACTGTTGTGGAATGTGGGAGGAGTTATTGACTTTAAGTGTCCCACTTTGATGAATGGAAGAACCAGCAAAAAAATAAAATAGTTCTGCGATAACGTTGGTAGATGTATAATTATTGTTGGCGATTTTTTATGTTATCGTCATCGCCAACAACAAAAACAAAGTCTCACGTAATAACATTGTTTGAGGGAGCTAATTGAACTTAATAGCTCCTATCATGGTCTTGCTTATTTGCATTAGTTAGTTTTAGGTATGTTGGGCTCACTCATGCCGTATTCATTCTTTAGTTATTCCTGATAATGATGATTATGATTATTGTTATTATATTATATTATATTATAAAACAGTAATAAATAAATGATAGCATGTAAAATAATAATGATCAATTATTGCAGGCATTCTTCAGGGCACCTCAGCTCTCCTGTTGGCCTTCGATGAATCAGAAGTGAGGAAGATCATCAGAGTATGTAAGAATGTCCTCGAATATCTTGCCATCACAGAAGTTGTTGACAACCTGGAAGACCTGGTCACCTTTGTCAAGGTCATTTTTGTTTGCGTCTTCGTTGTTGGGTGTCGTGCTTGTCGATGCGGTCGATGTTAAATGCTACTGTTGCATTAACGTGCACCTCGCAATGCCTCTTAAAGTAATCAACAACCACATTGATTTATTCATTTTGTAACCAATCAGAATCTCAGTCCAGTCCTGACAAAGATGGCAAAAGAGGTGGACACAAGGGAGAAAGAGCTCACCCACCAGGTTCACAGGGAGTGGCTTCAGAGGTCATTGGAGCAGGTCAGACAGTTGACCCCAGCATTGATTAGCAGCATTAAGAACTTCATAACCACTAAAAATCAAGGTCAGTTTAATCTCTGTGGTTAAGCAACCGATATTTGCATTTTAGTACTGATTGTGTTTGCCTTAATGAATTCATGGCAACTGATGATCTGGATGTAGTTGTTTGAAAGTATTAGAATGATTTATTGAATAAAATTTATTCAACTCATGTTTTGATGCTGTAAGAAGTAGTATTGTCTTGATGGAGTTTCAAAGAATTTGGAGCATCCATGCGATCCAGCTCAGCTGCTGAAACTGGCTAAAATGATGAGCATGAATTTTTTGTGGCATTTTCATAGTATCACAATCATCACCTTATTCCTTTCCTTATTGTAATTTAAAAAAAATTTTTTAAATGATTAGGACTCCTTTGGAATGCTGAGTTGTTTAAAAGTAATTTTTAAGTTTATTCAAAAGTAAACAAACTTTGCAGTGAATTGCAACTGTACATTCAGAGGTCGGTTGAATGAACTAACTGCGGAGAGACAATGTTTTGACATGTAACCAGGTAAAAATACACAAGGATGCAATCATATAAGCTCAATATTTTGACATGTAACCAGGTAAACATACACAAGGATAAAATCACATAATCTCAATGAGGAGGATGCTAACAAAAATTGTTTTCATGATCAGTTTCTGAGAATTGCTCAAAATGGAGGAGCCTATTGAAGAAGGAATGATTGTCACAAACATCCTATAAATGCTCACCTTCATGATACATGTATTTATTTATTTGATTAAAGCCCGTTGCACGGCTAGGATGGTTGATCAGTGACAGCAATCATCCCGCTTATTCGATCACCAGCCATCTAAAATTTTCAAACCAAGGTGACACTCAAAAGTTCATTTGTGGCTTCAAATCCTATGCTGTGTTTGCTTTAATTTTCTGGAGCATAAATCCAATGAAGAGATGATAAAGAGTGGGAGAAGTTGCTCTAATGGCGTCTAATGAAGACCACGATAAAGATGATGTTGCCGATGATAACGACGATGGGGGTGAAAGTTCAGGGTCACGACCGGAATGCTCGGTGGAGTTTGTGAATTAACTGGTGATGGGTTGAATTAGTCTAGGGCTTTATGTTGATTGAAAGATTGGTTCAGATTGACGGACGTTGATTGAGTGCTTGGTCCACAAAAGATAAGAAATATTCTCATTTTATTGTATATATGTGAATTTGCATTTATTGATTTGTGTGTTTATTTCTTTATTTAATTTTGTTTTATTTTATTTTGTTTATTTGTTTATACAATTTCACTGGTTTCTGTTGTTCTGTCATCTTCAGTAAATTATAAATTATCAAGAAACAGGCCTCAATTGCACCATTATCTTTCTAATTGTATTTACCCATCAGAGTTCCCTGTAGGAGTTGTTAGACCATTTTTAGCATCCTAGATGTAAACTGGGTTATAAAATGATGATGATGATGATGATGATGATGATGATGATGATGATGGTGATGGTGATGGTGATGATGATGATGATGACAGTGATGATGTCTTTCCTTAGGTATATATACATCCNTGTAAACTGGGTTATAAAATGATGATGATGATGATGATGATGATGATGATGATGATGATGGTGATGGTGATGGTGATGATGATGATGATGACAGTGATGATGTCTTTCCTTAGGTATATATACATCCATCAACCAATCATGATTTCACAATTAAATCCACTTTGATTTATTTTCTTTAATAAAAAATATTTCGTCCTTAACCTTAATACGACCCGCCACACACCATCATCATTAACAGGGGGCAGCGGATCGTCAGTGGATGATGCCACCAGCAGTCGCGACTACGTCAACAGCAAGATGTGCGATGAAATCCACGAGATCGTCCGGGTTCTTCAACTGACCACGTACGACGAAGAAGAGTGGGATGCTGACGATGCTACTGTCATGAAGAAGGCACAGGTTCGTCTCTGTTGTTGTCTCCTTGTGTGTTATTATTATATAATTATATATATATCCTCTAAGGATTGTGAACGACATTTACCTTGTACTCTTGGATTTGAGTCTGTTAGTTTTTCATTCCAATGTAGACTAACATGGCTGTAAAACAAGTTTCATTTGTAAACTGCTACAACATCATGTATGACTTATCATCATCTTATGAGTCACCACATGACTGATCACGATTTGTTGTTCGGTTTTGGTGAAGCATTTTTAATTTACTCTTCTGAAGAAGCAGTCTTCAATGAATCATTAAATGCATCTCCATTATTCAATGTTTTGATTGCACTTGATTGTAGAATGCCATAGATGGAAAAATTAAACATTCGTTGAACTGGTTGTCCGATCCTGAAAGTTTTGTTGGGAGTGCAGGTTAATATCCCTCTACCAATCCATCATTTACCTGATCATCCTCTAATGAAATTGTCCGTCAATCCATCTGTCTCCTATCCATTTGTTGTTCCAGGTGCACACTCCCTCAAGAATGTGCTCGAGGATGCGTTGAAAATCGGAGAAAGATGCTCCAATGCAGAAGACGAGGAAGCGATCAGGAAGAGCGTGTCCAACATCAACTCCATGGTTGATGCTCTTTGTGAGCTCAAGCAACAAGGAGAGGTGAAAACACTTCATCACTGTTGAGTTTTATTAACACATGGCTGGAGATGTGCTCATGTTTTTTGTGTATTGTTATAACCCTGGTAAGTAATTAATTAATTAAGGAATAATTAAATTTACATTGCTTAATTTAATTTAATAATTAAATTTACATTGCTTAATTTAATTTTCAGTATGATTCTTGGACAACTTCTAAGCTGAATTTGTTTTTGTTTTTTACTGCATTATTGAATGTTTCTGATTTTCGTATTACGTTTTTACGTTTTAGGGCAACAGCCCACAGGCCATTTCCTTGGCAAGAGGCATTCAGCAGCTGGTCAAGGATCTACAAGATAGATGCCAAAAGGCTGTCCTCAACAGCGACAAGAGTCAGGCTCAGAGACCTGCTCACACAGTCATTGGGAAACTAGAACAAGCCCAGAGATGGTTGGCCAATCCCGCTGTCGACGACAAGGGCTTAGGTTGTTATCATCTTGTGCTAGCCTGTTATTGGTCTATTTCCAGCCAATGACATTCCTTGATGCAGGTCACAAGGCTTGCAAACTAATCATTGAGGATGGATTGAAGATGAGTGAAGGTATGTCGGGGCATAGGAGGAGTGAAATGCTGCAGCTGTGCAAAGAGGCTGAGGCGTTGTCTAACCTGCTGGAGGACTTTTGCAGGAATGGACAGGTTGGTTTATGATGGGAGATTTTGAGATGTAGGTTATACACATACAAAATATTGAAAACATTATCACATCACCAAGTATTTTAATAACTGCTGGAGTCAAGTTTAAGCTTTCTAAATCATAATTTATGAGTGACATGTTACATTAATTTATATGTTACATTTATTTAATGTTGTTTAAATACTGCTTCACTGACATTCCATAGTTTCAATCAACACCATGTTCACACCACCTTCCCTACATTACGTTATTATTATTATTATTATTATTATTATTTATGTTAGTTATATTGTTATTATTTCAATATTCATGTATATTCATATGTAGGTACTTAGTAGATCATATGCAGATCTAATTATAGTGATTATTCTCATCGGAGGTGTGGTCATTCAGTCCATTACTTTCCTAGGCTCACTCGCCCAAGGCGGCAAACACTGCGGCCCTGTTGTCGGCGAGACTTCAACAGATCAAGGATCTCATCCAGGAGGGCCTTGTTGAGAAGGTTGTTATAACTTGTTATCGAGATGACTTGCTATCGATCAATTTCCAGTCTTTGTAATAAGTTATCCTTCTACTTTAACTCGTTCTTGTTATTACTCGTAAAATTATTCATGCACGCTCGCACTGCATCATTCGAGTAAGAAACTGAAGTGATAACAAAAAGGAATAAGGAAAAAGGAATACATCCCACAATGATGTAAGCTTAATTGGAAGCATTTAAGTTGTTGCAATTAGTATTAGTGTGAGCAATTAAGCACAGGAAATTAAAGAATTAATTCTGAATCAATGATGAGCTGTTCATAAAGATAACATTAACCATTGATGTTACTCACTGTCGTTGCATTATTATTACGTCTTGCCGACCGCTTCCCTCTCCTTAATCCACGCCCAGGGAGATCTCGGACCCTCGTGCAGACGCTAATCCTTTCTGAGAAGTTTTCGGACGTTGCACGCTTTTTATGTTTGCGAGGTCGATAAAAATAAAATGACAACAACAATGATAATGATATTAACTTTTCCTAATCACTCCCTAGGTGGCTGACGATTTCTTGGACATTTCCACTCCTCTGAAACTTTTGAACGACGCAGCCATGTCACCGTTCGGTAGTAATATTTCATAGTCGTTGTTATTCCTGTTTTTGCAGCCGATTTCAAAGCATCTTCGTTTTTATCCAGGAACTCCAAGAAGAGAGGAGAACTTTGAGGAGAAGGCCAACAATTTTGCCCAGCATGGACACAAGATGAGCTCGACAGCCAAACAGCTTGCCAAGGCTGGAACCTGCCATGACAGGAGAACCATTGAGGAGATACAGGGATCGGCACAGAGGGTTGGTTGTTGGTACTTTCTTCAGAATTTGTTGAAGAGGATGACAGAACTGCATTAATATTGGGTTCTTAAATGATCATCCACATAAACAGGTGGAAGATCTTGTTCCGCACGTGGTGAAGGCAGCTCGGATCGTGTTGAACAACCCCTCGAATCAAGCCTCGGTCGATCATTTCGAACTCCTCAAGAAGCAGTGGACCGACAGCGTCGAGAAGCTGAGGGGTCTTGTCGACGATGCCATCGACAGTCACGCATTCATCAGGGAGAATGGTTGTTTTACGAATATTTTCTACATTTAAGTGTTATCAATTTCTCTGATATTGTATCTTTGGGATTGTTAATTTAGAGTTCCACTGTTATCATTATTTGGATGCCATTCAATGTTTGTGCATTCATTGATTTCCAGAGGAGGGCATCCTAGCCGATACCAGCAGGGCAGAGCAGTTCATCAAGAATGCAGATCCGACCGGAATAGTCAATGCCACCTCGAGCGTTGCGAGGAGGTCGCACAGGATACTCCAGGTAGCACAGTCAGAGGCTGACAACAGCGAGGATCCTCATTTCGTTGAAAGGATCCAAGACTCGGTCAACGGACTTCGAGGACGTGAGTCTTACGACGTCCATCTTTTTGAGGACTCTGTAAAGGTTCTTCTAGTCCTGATTTATGTAATTAATGAATTATTTATTGTATTATGCAGAAATTGCACCAGTCATCCAGAATGCCAAAGTTCTGGCGCAGAACCCGAGAGATCCATCGGCTGCATCGGGATGGAGGGCTGTGAATCAAGAGGTAAACTTCTATCATCATCACCATCACCTTCATGACCACCATCCCAAAATTCTTTGCATTGAACAGCTGATAGAAGCAGTGGCATCAGTAAGAAAGGCAGTCAGTGAGAGAGGAGAGTACCCAGAACCACCAGACTACCCCCCACCACCAGACATGTCACAGTTGCACATCTCAAGTGAGTGAATGATGTTATTAAATGATGATTCGTGCTGATGGTCATGTTGGTTTGATTCTTTTCTTTAAACTCTGAGATGAAGTTTGAAGCATTGTTGTAATGATGATGATGATGATGGTGATGGTGATGACGACGACGACGACTGTGATGATTGTTGATTTTTGACCAAATTCATAAAACTCAAATGTCATCCATCATCAAAATCGTCACTCGTGACACCAGGACCAGACCTATCCAGCCATCACTACCAGCAACATTTCAACCACCTCCAGAATGCAGGACCTCCCCCCATTCCGCCATCACCCACTCACTTGGGTGGATATTATGGCTCGACCCTAAGTAGAGGTTCTCCACTGGTCTTGATGATGATGTTTGACTCGGTGATATTAATGATATCTTATGGAGCTTGTTATTTTTCTAATCCATTCAAAGTTTTTGTCCCCCTTTTTTGAGGAGGTTTTTAACCTTTTGGTTGCTATTTATCGTTTGTTGACATTATCGTTATCATTATTACAGTCAATTAATTTGTTGTTGTTTGTAACTGCATCATTGTCATGATGATCGATGATGGATGATTAAATCTTATTTATTTGCTTTTCTCTGAGATGCATTCACTCAGTTCAAGATTTAACAGACTTACTTTAACAAATATTACTTCGTTGTTCAAGTAAACTCCTCCCCCTTCCTTACTGTGCATATATAAATATACACATCTACTTGCATACAAAACTACCAGTTGTGGAATGACATATTTTCCTTTGTCTTCAGTTTAAGAAATCTAAAAGCTATCTTTTCATTCCCACTGCAAATATCTGCCTATTTATTCAACCCAATATGCTGTCCAAAGAGTCATATTTTGTGACAAGAATTTGTCAGGTTTGAAATAGACAGGTTTGAAGCTGCCTTGCAGTCAGTTGGAAGTATTTAAACAAGGCATCATTATCATAATTATCATGCTCAACCTTTATTGAGCTGTAACACCTGTGTGTAATACCCCATTAACACAGACAGAAAATGATCTTGCATGTTCTTTTTTGAGGTCTTCAATGTGAGCTGTTCAATGTTGCAGTGGATTGTGCTTGACAAATCATCCATTTTAAGCTTTCTACCACACAAGTGTGGCCATTGCATTTGATTGAGATTACATGAGATCCTAATTATCATAATTTATCTGCATTTGTTTAAATTATATGACATCCTAATTATCATTGTTTGTTTTTTTTTTAAATTATATGAGATCTTAATTATCATAATTTATTTGCACTTTTATTTCTCAGTTTTTATTTGTTGGAAAAATATTTAATCAATTTAAACACCTCTGCATGTTCTTTCTTGCCTTGATGTTGTTTTGTTTGTTGATGGTTCCAAACATTTGTTTTATTCCCCAAGTCACTTTGAGAATTCATTGTTGTTGTGATTTGTTTTAGTTTTTGTCGATTAGTAATTAGTACTTAACTAATCTCTAAGTAAATTCTTAGAAGGAGTAATTATTGTCATTAAGTGGCATTGAGGATGACCACGACGATAGTTATAGTAACGATGACAAACATGGTTCGTTTGTATCGCAGATTATGGGGAGGCCCCACCGAGACCGCCCAGTTCGAGGGATGCACCGCCACCCCCGAGACCTCCCCCGCCAGAGACCGATGATGAATTCGAGAACTCATTCCCCACTCCACAACACAATCAGCCCATCATGGTGAGTGCACGACGATGACGATGATGATGGTGTGGATGATGACAACTTTATAAGTTATAAGTCTTATAAGTTGGCATGTAACATCGTTATTATCCTTTTGTGATCACATCTTGAAAACGATCCACATTTCTTAGATTATCATTTATTATTTTGATTGTGGTCATCATCTTCATCATCATCATCATCATCCTCATAGATGGCAGCTCATGCTCTGCACATGGATGTGAAGCAATGGTCAAGCAGGGACAATGAACTCATTGCAGCTGCCAAGAAAATGGCCTTGCTTATGGCTAAGCTCAGTCAACTGGTCAGGTGAGGTCATGGTTATGATTATGATAATTATTATCAATCATAAGATGTTGTTTAAATGTTGGTTGATGTGATTAACAGTTATTTGTGTTAATGAATGATGTTACTCTACATTATCTTTTTATTTTTACTACTATTATTATTGTTATTATTATTATTATTATTATTATTATTATTATTATTATTATTATTATATTTGTCTTGAGACATGGAAATATCATCATCACATTATCATCATCATCATCATCATCATCATAATCTTTGTAGGGGTGAAGGGGGTTCAAAGAGAGACCTGATCGACTGCTCCCGAGCAATAGCAGAGGCTTCAGAAGAGGTGACCAGCCTAGCCAAGCAGCTCGCTCAGGAATGCACAGACAAGAGGATGAGAATGGTCGATATTGTTATATTTTGTTACTAAACTTTGTAATTATTGTTATCAAAAATATTTGTGGTCATCATTATCGTCGTTCACTCGGTCAACGTTTTATTCTATGCACTCAGAGCCTTCTTCAAGTCTGTGAAAGGATTCCAACGATGGGTACTCAGCTGAAGATTCTATCCACTGTTAAGGCAACCATGCTAGGAGCCCAAGGTCTGATGATAATTATGATGATGGTGGCTTATTGCTAGGATTGCAGAGGTGGTGATGATGGTGGTGGTGGTGATGATGAGAAGGATTAATAGTCAAAGGTTATGATATCTAAATGATTGTAACGATATTGGTGGATATAAAAGAAGATGATGGTGATGGTGATGGTGATGATGATGGTAGTGATGGTGAAGATTATGATGATATCAGATAGAGTTTGTCACCCTAGCTTGGTTTGAGCTTCCCACCTTCAATTAAAACCTGCTTGAAACACAAACCTGCCTGCTTTTTGATGGTTATTGTTATTGTTATTATTATTTGTATACTTGTTATTGTTCATCAGAAACAATTCTTTTGTTTTGTTTTGTTTCTCACAATTCCAAGAATTAGGCACATCACAATAACTCATCATGTCTCCTCATATTTTGCTCATGATTTTGTACTTCATGCAGTACCTCCGAGTCCTGATGGTAGCGAATTAAGATATGGTAAAGTATTATTTATTCCAGTACTTATTGTTGCAAATAGGCCTTATTTTATTTCTGTTAGTCTTCTTGGCAAATTGCTCGGTTCGATGATTATTTGTTTGCTTCTCGAGACCTTTCAAAGGCATGAATTCGAACTAGCGGTTGCATAAAAACTGCTGGTCGTTGATTGGTCGGTAGAAGTTGATGTCGTGACGTCGCTCCTGACGTTGCTTGCATCTGCGTCTTCATCGTGTCGGACTTTCGATGTCGATTGCCTCGTGTTTATTTCTTCTTTCGTTAACACGTTTTGCCTTCGATAGTCAAGAGTCTTTATCGATTCATTTTAGTTTTTCATAGTTAAGTTTTTTTTAATTTGTTTTCAAATTTCTTTGCGGCTTGATTCGTCGTCACGACGTGTCGCGTTATGACGGAGAATCGATGCACTGCCAAAAGCTTTTTGGGTTAAGTCTCCAATTAAGTGCATGTTAAGTCGTCAGTTGTAGAAAGTATTACGAAGATCTCGTTTGTTAGAAGGAGCCTGAAAACCACTTGGTTCTCGGTAGTGTTTATCCGGTCGTCTAATGTTTTGTTTAACTGGAGAACTGAAGATGACCACAAAATGGTAAAACAAGGATTTGTTTGCTCGATTTGTTTTTGTTCCTCGTGTTATCCTTCGGCATGACAATCACACTGACTAAAATGGTTGTTGGGTTGGTTTGATGATGTCAATGATGAGTGTATTTCTTGTAATGAATTTTTATTACTTTGACATTTTGTGCCTGCCAAATGAGAGCTTGGATTATTTTAGAATCAAGTGAGAGTACCAAAGTCGTGATCATTTTTTTATGAAAGCATCATCATAATTTAGCCTTAATATTTTCGTTACGACGCATGTCGAAGAATGTCCATTTTTATCCTTTACTTACAAAGCCTTTCCATTGACTTCCAACCGAACAGGTTCCGACGAAGATCAAGAAGCGACGGAGATGTTGGTCGGCAATGCCCAGAATCTCATGCAGTCGGTCAGGGAGACCGTCCTTTGTGCCGAGGCCGCCTCCATAAAGATCCGAGTGGACTCGGGCTACACCATGCGCTGGGTGCGCAGAAGGCCCTGGTACGTCTAGGACGCTCGTCGAACGTTCCGGTAGTTTACGACGGAGTCGAACGAGCGGTCGAGTCCATTATCGAGAGCGGTGCAATGCAAAATGCTTAGAAATTGGAACTGAGCAAGAAGTGAAGTTGTCCTGTGAGGAGCTTAATTATTGGTCGAGGAATGCTTACATTTAAGTAGTGTTTATGTTTATATGTTCATTTACCATGCTTTGTTATTCATGCTTGGTGTACTTTTTCAGCTAATTTTCATCACCAAGCATTTATTTTTATGGTTTTAGGCTTTATTTGCAGAGTTCAGTTTTAGTCACTGCCTCAGCTTGATGGCTTCTTTTGTTAACATTTCATCTTAGCAAGTTATTTCTTGAAGTTAAGAATTAAAACATTGTTGACATATTTTAAGGGCCATTGTTCTTTTTTCTGTGGCAGACAAATCTCTAATGTGTTTTAATGTAGTTGGAAATAATGTGTTTGTGGAGGATTCTATTATTAGGTTGTGGGAAAAGTAAAAGTTTATTTACAATAAATTGTTCTGATTGCCAATAGAATATTTATTAGCTCACTAAGGTATTGCTTGGCCTCCTTGATTCTACAGATGACTTGTAGACTTTAACTTGGAAGTCACTGACATTTTGACTTGACTTGCATCCTCGTCGTGCAACCGAACATCACCATGCATGGAATGGTTTCCGTTTCCATCACAATCCATCATTTAATTCAAGCATTCGATCTGTGAGTTTCAGACAAATTATGTAAAATTATAAACTATTGAAAGTTAATTTTATGACTTTCACTGCATTAGAGGAACTCTCACAAAAGAGTCTGCTTAATGCTTCCTACCATCATATAATGGCAATAAGTTTGTGACTGGTGATTATTTGCTGTCCAATTTTTGAGAAAAATTTGATTTTATCAGTGCTGCTTGTACTTGCTTGTCTTGAATTTTTGCTTTTCTTGAAATGTATTAAATTAAGTGACACCTTTTACAACATGTAAATGTTGAACATATGATGGAATATATTTTCATTAACTTTATGCAAATTAGAAGAGCACGATTGAAATTTTGAAATCCACTTGTGAGGGGGGCACCAGATTATTTTTACTCTTTGTGTCGTGTGATGTTATTGACCGCAATACAATTGTGTGTTTGCCTTTCTTGTAGTTTCATTTCAGTTTTCTGGTTTGTCTTATTTATTACAATGATTTGATGACATTGTAATGTTGTGACACCTTACAATTACCTTGACTTTTTGAAATTTTATTCGTTGATCCAATGTTTTGTCGTCAGTAGGTTTTTATTATCCACCAGTTGAAGGGAATTTGTTGATGTTTTATTGATGGTGCCATCTCATAACTTATCGATGATATCCTGATCTTATAATTGAAAGTCATGTGAATTTATGCACAGTGAATCAATCGATTGTCACCAACATGGTAGCCTCACCGTCACTCGACGACTCTGAATATTCATTAGTCTCGCAACCCTCTATAATTTTTGGCTTCATTTGATAGAGCTCTCTATTAGATGATGTTGCCATCATAAGTTTTTGAGTTTATATTTTTGTGATTATTTTGCGATCACTGTCATTTTGTTTTTGTGTTGAGGTGTCGTTGTGCCTTTAATTTCCACTTGGTCAGCTGAGTGATTGCCCTCACGAATCATCTTTTTGTCAACAGCATTGGAGCTTTGTTGGATCTTCAATACATTCATCAGCTGTTGTTCCCATAGCTGGCACTTAATATTCAATCAATTAAATTGTTAATTGGTATATTTTGTATTTAAGTATTTCTCTGAGACATCTCCATGATGAACATTGACTTAACATAGATTTTACCTTAATAATTAACTTAATAGTGGTTTAAGAGGAGTGGTGTCTGTGTGATAAACCGCTCCTTTTTGACTTTTTTAATGTCCAAATTTCGATAGACCTAATTTGAATAGTTTCATAGGATCTGAATATATTGTCTCCTCGTTCTTTGTGGCACGTTCCATGCCATGTCGCAGCAGTCAGCAAACTTTGGAGACGCGACAGGCTGCCAAGTATATCCTACCCCCACAACAGCCTGAAACTTTTGAGGCCAACAAAAATATTTCTTTAAGAAGCCGGTCAAAAATTGTGGAATGGCAACCATAATTCATAGGACAGGAGAAAGGCTCATAAATTTTCACAGCATACATCTTTCTTCAGTCGTTCGACAAACAAAACTTCGCAAGAGTTGGGGCTGGGTTAGCACTCTGAGCAGTTTTCTAACGTAAAAGATTCACCGGATCAACCCACGATATCAGTCATCCCTCAAACCGTAGTCACGTCTCTTCCGACCTAAAATGGCTTACAGGTGTCCCACCCAAAAACTTTTTTAATTTCTCATCAAAGCTTGGCCAGATTTGGAGAACATCCCAAAATCGTTTGCACAAGTAGGTCGGCTCTTGAGTGCCTATACAACTTAACGTAATCGTTGGCACCAAGATCATATTATTTATATTACACTAATCCATAAAATTAGAAGTGGCAAAGTACATGCAGCATTTAGTAACGACAATGTTGCATTCTCCAAACAAAAAAAGACTGCATCTTCTAAAAACTTTAACAAATATGCGAGAAATGAAGCACGAATACAAAGCAAGAGCTTGTTTCAGATGATAATCATTCCAATGTTGTTGATCTCACTCAAATCAATCACTGAAGATGCCATAAAAGTAGGCCACACTAGAAACCTGCCACAAAAGATGATAAATGTACCACAATAACCACGCCCACATGTTTACAAGCATCGTAAGATTTGTTAAAAGAAACAAAACAACAGGTGAAATTACAATAATTTAGTTCAAATAATTCACGTATTTCTTCATTGATGGGTAGAGTCGTTGTCCACCAATCAGAAAGCTAGTTATAAGTCAATGATGGTTGACGTCTGAATAGGGGTTTCGTTGAGGAGATAAGAAACTTGGATCTTTAACTTGGCATTAATCTGAAAACAAACCGTTCAATGTTATTGGAAATTAATAATAATAATTAATAAGATATTAATAAGACCGATGGACCAGTTTAGGCATCTAATTAATTATTAATAAGACTGGCAGACAGTTTAGCCATTTAATTAACTCTTACATTTTATAGAAACCAATAACCAATGATTTCTAAATAAATGTGCATTACGAGAACAATTAGTCATTCATCTAACAAATCCATCAACTCACATCATTGTTGGGGTGTGAGATGAGCACAACTTGGGTTATGGCAGATGGGGGAAGAATGGGGTTGTAGGCTGGGAGTGATGATGATGATGCTTTTTGCATCTTAATGAGCACCTGATGTTGTTGCTGGAAATTACAAAACAGACTCTCTAATGCAATTATTCATTATATTATAAGTCTAAGTATTTGTCTAAAACAGCTTCATTATGAAAATTGAACTAATGAGCCTTGGAATCTACAACTACTAGAAAATAGCTGTTGCGGCCGCTTTGGAAAATTGCTCGGCACAAGAACGAAAGATCTAAGGAAACACGAGCTCAACATGATAATCTCATCTTTGGACTACTGGAAACAGATAAACAAATTGATAATTCACGCTTCTCGCAAAAAGTTGCATCAGGATGCACAAGAACGGCTACTGCAAGTCCGTTTAAGTCATGAAACAGACAATAACTTGGAATGCAAATGTCCCGGTACTTTACACTAAACTGCAATCAAGTCATTAAGGATGCTTCACCTCATCTGCTGGAGTTACTTGGAGAATGAGATCTTTAACTGGAAAGCAAGATGTGCTGGTTGTCGTTATGGCAACAACCTCAACATCAGGCCTCGGTCTTTCGGAAGCAAAATGAGCAGTTGCAACCACGTTATTCTCAGAATAGATGGTTTTTGATGCCTTCGAGCCTATGCGATGAATAAATATTTATTTATTCTATACATTTATAATATACTATTTACTCTATATATGTTTGTCACTTTGAAATTCACTAAATTCACTAAAGTCTCAGCTGGTCACTTACCTGGTCTAATAGTTTCCAAAGGAACAAAAATATCATCCAATGGCTTCAGAGTAACATCATCCAATTTTTGTGGAATTATTATTGGGGTTGCATTGTTATTGGTCAACAAAGGAGACTTTCCCATTTGGTTTAGAGTCACTTTAGTTGGATTCCTGGTTTGACAAGAATTTAAGTTAAAACTCTTGTAAGCATCAATCAGAATTTTACTGATTAACTAATTAACTAATTAATGCTGAATGCTTATAAATCCAAATCTTGAAAATGAACGATTGAAATCCACTAACAATGCTGGTTGGAAAGGCTTGAGACCACTGCTGGACAGAGTTTGCTGCAGGAGCGACTTACTCAACTCATCCAGACTCCCCAATCCGAGCGACGTCGTGGCGACGGTCGACATTGCACAAGGAGCCACCGTCGTGGTTCCCATGTTGGCAGGAACTGAGAAGGGTTTGAAGGTGCTGACGTTAGTCGACGAATGGCCAGATAAGATGGATGGAGTGTAGCCTGACGTGCTGACAAAGTAATTGGGGGGGGTTGAGGTCTGCTGGAATGCTGAGAAGTCGCCAATGAGCGAAGGCTGTTGTTGTTGGGCAGAATTGAGATTAATAAATGTTCGGCTATTGCAACATAAGCACTTACGGTTTTGACCAAAATGATATTTTAGAGAAATGGTAGAGGAAGCATTTCAAATGAATTAAATGTAAATATTTAAAATATATCCAAAATATCAAATGATCTTAATTCATATATTTCCAAACAATATTCCAAAACCCTTTACATTATTTTTAATGTCAAAAGGCTGTTAATCCAAAAACATCCGACTCAGAAGTTCGACCTGATTGGACGACGGAGAAAAGATTTCTGACAACTCATCAATTCCGGACTTGGCAACAACATTGTTGGCGACCTTGACGTCCTTCACCACTTCATTGTTGGTGATGGAAGCAGCCTGCTCCTTCACTGGGAGACCTGCAATGCCTTAATACCAAAGTTAAAGTTACTTTGTTGTTACATTTTGTACAAATGATCATTGTAATTCATTAAAAGATGAATGCCTGTCATTCTTATTCAATGAATCTCCTAATCTTTCAGACCTCCTTGAGGATTCAATAAATTATCAGTGGCAGGTCGATTAATTAAATATTTATCTGAATTTCTCTAAATTTGCAAATCATTCATTTTTACACTTTGTATTCAAATTCATGAATATTTTAATTTCTGCAACTAACATTAGTTAGTTTTCCTCTTGCTATTTATTATGTCAGTAGAAAGCCATATTGCAATAGGAATTAATGGGTTTTCAACTAAAACCAACAACCTAAAAATAGCATCTGTTCATCCAGTAATGGATGATCAGTATGATTGGCTGGAGAGGTGAGTATGTCAAAGTTGTTGACAGCATTCCTTCCAGAGGCATCGTTGGTCTCAGTATTTCTAGCAGACGACATTGTTGTGGGCAGCGAAACATCTGCCAGGTTTATTTTAATACTGTTAATTCCGCAACTTCTACCGTTGCAAAAAAAAACGCCACTCATTACAATGGCCACATTTTTACTCAAAGTGCCGAAGTGAAACACAGAATTGATTGATTGATGATTCATTAACGGATGCCAATTGGGAAGTGGTGACCTCAGCACATACTAAAACATTGACCAGTCACCATTGTCATCCCACTGCTACGATTCTAACGATCTTCATCATCATCATCAACACCACCACCAAAACTTACTCGATACTCCCTCAGTTTCTTCAATAGCCAGTAAGTTTCCAACATCAGACTTGTTGATGAGTGAGTCATAAAGGGATAGTACCTGTATCACTTCATCATTGGCTCTCAGAATTTCACCTGCCAGAACCATGGCATAATTCTTAGACCTCCAACAATATCATCATCATGGTCATCATCATAATCATTGTAATCCTCATCATCATCATCATCGTAATTATCCCACTGATCCTTACTGATGCCTGTGCTATCTCTTTCATCAGAATCACTGGCGAGTCTGAAGAGGGCAGGTCTTTGTTTCTCAATATTTTCTGACAGTTCCTTCAAAAATACAAATGATGCAAATATGAAGGACAAACAAATTTCTTGTCAGTTGAAGCACGAATAACAATGATGGTCATCATCAAGTACCAATCAACCATCTATCCAGGTTACTATATTCATCCCCATCACACAAGCATCACGCTGACCTTCATGATCTCTCTGTCTGATTCGGTTGAATTTCCTGGTTGGTAGTTCTGGAGCATCTCGTTGAGGAGTTTGACATTGTTGGAGACTGTTTCGAGTTGTTGAGTCCTTCTGGTAACCTTCTCGGTCCTTTCTGCATCCTTTTTCAAAAGACAAATCACACATCAGTTTGCATGAAATCAAAGGTATCAAAGTATGCATTCCAAAGAGATTTAGAAATTAGGATAGGTTTCCTTTAAATGCTCACACAGTTAATCTCAGTCAGTTATCACATCATCACATTGTTTCATTAAATTAATTATTACAATGCTAGGATACAGTAAAAGGGCAGTTTAAGTGCAAGATGGCTCAGAGGGTTTGCATTCCTGCGAGCGACAGTAAAAGCAGCAGTCATCACGTGTCGTGTTCGCAACCCATCTTGCACCACCACAAAGCGCCTCTGGGAGACGGCACTATATAAATAAAATGGTCTAAGTTTAGCTTGCGCTTATGAAGCTATACAAATTCACTTACTACTATTACTAGTTTAGCACAATTACTGTGCTTAAACAAGCCAAAAAGAAAAAAAAAATGGTTTCACACTGACAAAGTGGATGGTTCTTTTGCATGGCAATGATAGCTAGCAACTTGCTTAGCATAATGAAAACTGAAACTCATTAAGGGCCAGGTCACGACCTTCCATCACCATGACAACTGTTAAATAACATCTTTAAAATAGGGATGTATTTACCTGCTTGACCATGTTCTTGATGAGTCTGTTGGCAGCTTGGAGATCGTCAGGATTTTTACTTTTGAGGAGCCTCGAGAGGAGCTGAAGTGGCAGAAAAAACAGATGACTTCAATCAAATCACACGACTTACTGCTCAATGATTATAATGAGTTTATAATGAATTTATAATGAGTTTATAATGGGGTCTGTTACGACCGACATAGAGTTCCAATGTCGACATTGTACAGAGCCTTTTGTGTTATGCAACTAATGCTGCAGGAATTATTAACTATCATATCTTACAACAATGTAAGAAATTTGAATGTTGAAATGTTTACAAGTAAGTAAAATAGAATTACAAGAATATTGGTTAGTGCTGTTTTAAGACATTGAACAAGTTGTTAAGAATGTGTTTTGACATGCAAGTTACAAAAATTAAATGGAATCATCTCTTATCAAAATTAACCTCGGCCATTCGATGACGACGCCAGTTCGAGCATCCCGCCAATCACGATAAGTAACAATCACGACAAGTAACAATCACGATAAGTTGAGATGTGAGTTTTAAGATAATAAACTCGTCTCCAAAAGGTGAAAAGTAAATACCCAACAAACGAGACAATATTTATGCATCAACAACTTGCACAGAACATGCCAACCATAGTGAAAAGTAGTGTTAGTAACAATGACCAGTGCTGTTAGAATTAATGTCAAATATATATTTATAATTGTTTAAATATTTATTTATAAATCTCTCAAAAACCTTCGACTTTTCCTCGTCCTCAAAGACAGAGTTCTTTGGAGAAACAGGAGTTTTGGGTGGCGGTGGAGGCAGCGGTTGAGAATTTGTCAATCCTGACGACTGTCATTGATTGACAATCATTTAATCAATCAACCGCTCATTTCAATTTATTAGTTTTTATCAGTTATCACTCCCTTCGTATGATTTATTTTACTATTTTAAACTGAAAATAAATTCATATTTACGCTCCAATGGTTTGGAACGAAATCCCCACTGATTGCAATTCAATCCAATGCCGTGCAGAAGTACCTCAACATTTGTCGCGAATCGAATCTCTTAGCCGAACGACTAACGGCGAGTAACACTAAGTTTTAACTTTAGATGATAGCAAAATAATAACATAAAATTACTTAAATGCCATCACCAAGGTAAGATTTCACGTGACGAAGACATTAAACAGAAGCTTAATGTAAAGAAGTGTTTTCTCTAAATGAAAAACGTAATTTCCCTCCCTGAATGTGAAGCCAATGATATTAATGTCGAACCTGTATTGCATGTTTACATTACAAACAAGTCATACCATAAGATAAGTAACACAAGATCATATGGAAATGACTAACCAGTCCCGAGGAGGGCAGCTGATAAATGTCCGGATCCTCCTTGACGATGCCCTGTTTTTTGAGCATCTGGTAGGCCTCCTTGATCTTCGGTTCGTCCGTGAGGATCTGCGACCAAAAGTACAGGAGGGTTATGCACCTGTTCTTCACCCGAGCCGTCCTCTGACTGCCGAGATACTGCCGAGAAAAGAAATTAAATCTGTCAGACGATGATTTAACACATGATCGGGTAATAAAAGTTGTGATAATGATGGTTAAAATGTTGATGCAACACATAAAAGAATAGTCCACGACTTTGTCGACTTTATCAATCTTTCCGTCGGATTCTTTTCAGTGCCATTCAAGATACATGTTTGTTTCAACTTCTTCATGTTATGTAACAAAGTTTCTTTAGTTACGCTTTGAGGCTTGTTTTTGCAAGTAAATATTGAGCCACTCAGTTTGGTTTAAAAGATGATTTGCTCATTTCAAAACAAAGTGATGACATTGGTGAGTGCTCTAATCACTCAGTCCTAACAGCTACTAAAATCACAAACTTTTACCTCAACTTAGATTTCAATCTCCCCGACAACAAACCATCGCAAAACAACAAACCTTTGGAGAGACAATCTTTATGATTTCATTGATGAATCTGAACTTTCCAATCTCTTGTTGAAACTTCTGCCCACAATTCCTAACACAGGCTTCCAATGTCTAATTACAGGAAAGATATCATTTTCAAAACAATTAACCAGAAATAAATTCATCATATAAAAACATAAATTAAATGGATTACAATAATTTAATTAAATACAATAATTTAATTAAATACAATACAATTAAATACAATAATTTAATTAAATACAGTAATTAAATTAACACTTCAGCCAAATGCACTCCTGATCGAAATCCTGAAGCTGCATTTAAAGAGATTTTACATGGAGTTGATAGTATTTTATCAATGGAGATAAAGTGTAAAAACAACTCTTATGTTATCACTTCCAATCAAAAGCACTATGGAAATAAACATTTGCAATGGTTGCTCAAACATATGAGTGGTTTGCAGGAGTGTACAAGATGTCACAAAGAATAGTCATTGAAGTTAAATCTCTGTTCAATGAAATTTTAAACTAAAGTTAAGGGACACGAGGTGTCGTTAGGCAAGCCTCGATGTTGACATGCGAAAACATGCCCGGAAAGTATCGACATCACTTGAAACCGATGAGAAAGGTTTTGGACTAACCACGATACTTCAGAACAAAGAATTACAGTCTAGACAATAATGTGCAGGTAAAACTACAAAGTTAAAGCACATGCTGGAAAACAGCCTTATTTTAGAGGGAAAATGTATTAAACTGGTGAGTTTGAAAGAAACCTCACAGTAATTAATTTATTGTTTGACCCATGTCGTTATGTTAGTAGAACATCACAAATACATCCTTCCTAATCAAAGAGAGTTGAATGCAATTAACATCAAAAATAGAAGGTGTTAACAGTAAATGAAACTCACTGTCAATGCAAAAAGAGCTTCCTTCTCCTGTGGAGATTGAATTTTGTGAACGAGCAGTCGCACAGCTATTTGAGGTCCATCTATGTCTTTATTTATGAGATCACAAAATCCAACTATATATTCCCAGTTTTCTTCGGCTTGTAATGGATTTGTGGCCTTATCTGCACAATTAGCCGTGCATTATCATTTATTACAAGCAACTTACAACAACTGAACTTGGAACAACTGTTAAGCATCAAATACAATATTGATTAAAACAACATCAGTCATTCCAAAATCTTGGTTTCACCTACCAAGTGCAGCCAACCACCAAATGATGGAAAATCAGGAAAATATAAATATTTAAAGTTCATTCAACAAACATGTTAAAGCAAACTGAATGCTGAATCATTATTATCTTTAAACAATTTATACAATAAATTTTGATTGCCATGAGCCTCTTCACTGAATACCAGAAAAATGATGAAGTGTGAGACATAAATTTTGAAAAAATGCTCACTCAAACGAGTTTCCAGACTGTCTTCAGCTCCGTCCGGCAAATAAGAAGCCATTATTGGAAATAAAAGAAAAATTCGGGAACCGACTTCAACGAGCCGACAAGCATAGAAAAAGGCAACAAAATAACCGTGTAATCGGTCATGTGCCAGATTGGCATATGTTCACCTCAAAATTTACATTTTTGTTTTACAGTTAAATTGAACGGGTGAAATAAATTGTTTATTTCATGATTATTCCATCTGATAATTTAAAATGTGTTAAAATATAAATGCGATTGTCACATACTGCAATTCAATCATAGCTATTACTGAGATCACATGGGATTACTTCATATGTATCAAGTGTTACTAGGGCCTTACAAAGTTATGCGTCTGGTTTATTGAATCACCTATCTGTCTCATATTGAATCACTTCAAAACAAATCATAAATGAACTATTTGAATACATTGATTTATCTATGTTGCAGGATCACGTCATTTCGACGTTGTTTCAGTAATTTTCAGGACACGGAAAAGAGAAAACCTCAGACATCCCCGCCACGACAGCTGTGCCCCTAATTTACATTTCTAAGCAACAAAGTTAGTTCAACCTGGTTTTTGAAATGCAAAATAGGTCACTAAATCTGGTTAAATCTGTAGCCATTTGGAAGATGGGTAACGGTCCTTGGTTAACCCCCTGTGATAAATTTCTGGATAAATCCCTACATTCGACCTTTCGAAATTTCTCTTGAAACTGATCACCATCTTTTTTTCAGAAGTAGACGCGTCTCCGCAAATGTTTCCTCTTGTGAGAGCGAGGCTTCTGGATTTTGCTGGTGTGAACGATATTCGGCACCAATTGAGCAGGTCAACTTGTCCAGCGTTTTCTGCATGACCTGTTTTCTATTCGTGGGCAGGGTTGTATCATCCATAAAGGTCTTGATCGAAAAAATGCAAGTCCCGCCGTCGATGTGAGCCTCTGGAATGCATGGGCCCGCTGCATTGAGAATAATCTGAATTGCCAATGTGAAGATGGCGGGAGAGATGGCACACTCCATGGTAATACCAATATGGAGTTGCACCGACCTAGATGTGAAATCTCTGGTGAACCTCACCATTAACCCGTCGAAGTAGTTCTGTGGGATCTGGATCACAGGTTTCGGTACGTGGTGGGTTACTAATGTCTTCCAAATGAGTTGGTGGAGCACCGCTCCATACACTTTCGCCAGATCCAGCCAAACAACATATAGCCTCAACCGATTTTTCTTGGCTCGTTGAATTTTCTCCCAGATCATAGTTGAGTTCAATGCACCCAGGTATGCCTGGTATAACTCCTTTCTTGCACCGAAATATTGAAGTATTGGTTCGTCATCATAAACTGGGTGAGCTTCTGGGCCATAATGTCGAAAAAGACTTTTCCCTCAACGTTTAGCAGCGAAATCGGCCTGCTTGATTCCTTGGGACTCTTTGGGGATGAATATGCCTTCAGCTCGCTTCCATTCTTTGTTCACAATGCCGGATGGCCAGGCCTTTTCAATGAATGTGTGGAGGAGTCTCATTACTCTAGGGCATCTCTTGTATACCAGATACGGGACTCCGTTGGCTCCTGGTGCTGATCGGTTCCTCGCTTTTCCCACAACCATCCTAATTTCTTCGATTGATAGGGTCGTCATTTCGAAGGCAACTGCCGGAATATTCGACCTTTCCATCAAAACCATGCCGCGAAGAGCATCACTATGAGTTTGAATGAGATGTTCCTCTAGCTTCGATGGATCCACATTAAGAGTGCCTGACTTTGGAGGATCGAGCACTGACCCCTCGAATTGGTAAGGGTCCTTGATAACTAACCCAATATTATGACGGAAGGCGAGATGATTATCCACACTGTATCGACAGCGGCATTGACGACGAAGACGAGTTCGCTACAAAGTTTAATTACAACAACGGCAACAATACTCCGACTGACAACATAACTGCTGGAGTAGCAGCGTAGCGGGAAGAGCAGGAGAGAGAGAAGGGAAGAATGCCCTGACTTAGCTTCTTAAATAGCCAGTCAGGACAGGAGGATGTCCACAAACAAAGGATGCGCGCTTGGTAAGTCATCGCTGATAGGGTTAGGATCAGCACGTGATTATGATGGATGTGCGATCCTACAACACCTTATTTTAGCAACGACAACACCATAACGTACAATATCCAGCTGGAGAGCAATAGTGACTTAAACTATGAGAAACAAGGAAGAGTCCATGCAGCAAGGGCATTTATACTCTTATGATCAAAGATCTGTCCTGCAGAAGTCTGGGCCTTTATAGGACGTTGATATTTAACAACCCCTGGAACCCGTGTTGTTCCTTTTGAAACCCTTTGAGCCTGACATTCGACACCAACATCAGATGGAAGTGTTCCAATCAACGCTCTGATGCCACAACACTTGGAATTCGGATTCCTGGTTGCTTGGAGGTATGCACCCCCCAACAGAGGTGCAGCTGCTGGGGGTGCCCTCAAAATTCTAGTAGGTTAATAATTCCCTGGCTATGGCGTGCACGCAATGCCGGTAAACTGGTCTCAAAAAGATCTGGCCCTCGGTCAAGAGGCATAAAAATGATTTGGCCCTTCATAAAATGTAATTGAATACCCTGTAGATCAACTAAACTAAATCATAAAATAATCAAAAATCAATCAGAAGCGTGCAAATTTAAGCGTTTCGCGACCATTGTCCATCATATTATACAGCTATTTGATTACTTATTCTTGTTTATTTTCTATTAGCTGGCAAAAGCTTGTTTATTTGCAAAGAAGTGACGGCACCTTTCGCTCTGGTCATTGTTTTCCCTTTGCGAAGATACACAAGTACACAAGTTCATGATTTTTTCTTTAATGCAAAATAAGAAAACCTTAATTCATTAGCGCAATTTACTAAAAAAATTTAAAATCGAAGCTTGTTTATTTTTGTCCAAATCTAACTGTCTAGCCCTCCAAATTTTGTCTTGAAGTCTAGCTAAGATTGCTATCATTTCATTGGTCAGAGAGGTTGTATATGCATATTCAATTAGCCGTGACGTCATCTCCCAGGCTTCCTGATGGGAAATGACTGGTCCTCCTAATTCTTCCTTGTCTTCATCACAATCGAGCTCAAGGTCACTTTTCTCACAAGCTTCGTCACAAGTGTTTCCAATGCCTTCGTCAAAACCAAGAGATTCTTTAATTGCAATTTCTGGAGGGAGAACTATACTAAACTCATTTTCCGATGTCATCCCCTCTTCTTTCTCCACTTTGCATGGAAGCAAAAGGCCTTGGCAATCGACTTCAGTTATTGGAGTAACTTCATTATTCTTCCCTTTCAAAACGGAGAACCGAATGTTGTTTCTTTTGTTAAATGATTCAAGCCACCCATGACTCGCTGTAAAGTTGTTGTGGCCCAAATTCCTTGCAATAGTTAGAGCCTGTTGCTGTACCATAGGACCAGTCACTGGCACATTATTGGAGCGAGCCTTGCAGAACCACGCAAGCACTTTTTCATTAACGTCATCGTATCGACATTTCATTATCGTCAATCTTTTACTGTCCCTCTCACCTTTCTCCCATTTTTTAGTTATCTCATCTTTTCTTGCGATAATGTTAGTTATTTGATGTCTACTCACTTTGAAATCTTTGGTGAGTTTTGAGATTGAATCACCTTTAGCATAATTTGAAAGAACTTCTATTTTTCTTTCTAATTTCAGCCAACGCCTTTTCCGTGAACTAGAATCCATCGAGTAGCAGTAACAAAAAGCTCAAACAATGAAGTAGCAAAAAGTTTAGATTATAATTCAAGAACTAGTCCCTCGGGCCTGCGTAAACTTAGTAGAAAAAGGGGCGAAAAGAGGCTATTTACACAAATTTAATATAAACAAAGATTCAAGATAATTTATTAAAATTTAAATAATAAAATAGAATTATTGCCGCTAATGTTCTTGAGAACATTTCAAAATATCCTTATACGCAAAGTTTCTTACAAATTAGAAGTCCTTATTGGCAAGTCTCTTCATAAGACCAAAGGATTATCGGGGCCGAAATGAATAAGTGTCGCTAATTAGTGCCCACATTTTCTGGTGCGTTTGCATCAGCTCTTTGACTTTCTGAGCAGCAACATTTCGCCAAAGTTTTTGAAACATCATGAGTGATCGCTTCTGTACGTGAAGTGTGTTTCCACACAAGACCAAAATGATGGGTTCAGTTGTGTCTGGATTCAACACCAAGTTTCGTACAACACTTAGAATTATCTCTGAGATTTACAAGGCATCTCAAATATTGAATAGGAGACAGTTAGGTGGCGACCTCCCCGGGCGACAAATTGGCGATGTTAAGCGGGGAGGAAGGGGAGGGCACCAAATTATTAAAAGTGGATAACAAATTAATAATCTTAAGGGGGCCAAAAATTGTCAGTTTGGCCCCGGGCCCGAAACTCTTAACTATGCCTGTAATGGGAGAATGCATTTAGAAGAAGTGAATGCTGATTAAAGGCAGACTGATCAAAGTTATCACGTGATCGTTTATTGTTTCAGATTCTGCATTTTACCACGGTCCATTATCAGAAAAGGAGTTCCATTTTAGACTTTCCATATTATTTAACAAATTACCACAATGATAAAAATTGAAGATGTTTTCATTTCTTTAGTTTTCGAACAGCAATTACACTTGTTGAAGGTCTGAGATCTAAAATTTTAAGGAGTTTATTATTAGAAGGCATATCAACATTCCTGTTATTCATAACAATTTCATATAATCCATAATAGTTCAATGATCTCTCACTTTATGGAGTCCATGTGCCACTCTGTGCCACTCACGTGGCCATGATAATTAGATAATTGATCAAAATGTGATCATTTGAATGAAATGAATGTACAATAAGTGTGTAAAATAAACTTGTGTCCAGATGATTTTATATTAAATCTAATTCAATGATGATTTTTGGATGAAAGACACAAGATGAATATTCTTTCTAAAGTATAAAAACTAAATTTTGATACCAAATTTTATGTCCCTTCCTACTATTTTACTTAAGCAAAAGTAGAGAGTAACAAATGTTATCAGTTGAAGATTATGATCATCCAATTAGATATTGCAGCTCAGAAAATTCTTACTCTGATCGACTTGTTTCAATTTCAAAATGGAAAGACGATTTGCAACATGACTCATTCCAGTGTCCCTTTCATTCTTGGGACTCCTTTTAATGGATATGAGCATCAAATGGATAATCATGCAGTAACGTTCAGACAATCACAAGAAAAACCTTCCACAAGAACTTGAGACACTGTTGGTCCCGATGTTCATGGCATTGCCCAAAAAATTAATAATGTGACACTTTTGCTTTGAACCTGCTCTGTTTTTATCGAGGATGCCGTTGTAAACGAGGAGGTCATCCACCAACACCTGTTTGAGAGGACACATGTGACAAATTAAAGAAATAAACCATTTCATTAAACATGTGTGTTTACAGTATAACAGGTGAGTATTGTCATTTAGACATGTTTTGTAAAAATAAGCTCACCATTTAGAAGGGATTGTATTGCTTGCAGTATGACAACTATGCCCAAATATGTCAATTTAAAATTCTAAATTTAACATAGTGCATCATATTATTTAATTATTTTGATATGTCTTCCCTTGTCAAGGGAAAGTGGACCATAATGCTACATCAATACAAAAACAAAGCTTTTATTTTGTAATGTTGAACTGTTTATTAGCATAAAAGCAGATGATTAATTGTGAAAATTGAAAAAAATGAATTAAAAAAGCATTCAAGTTGGGCAACAAACAAGTCAATCACTGTCACCTTATTGACCCAGCTAAGATTTACAAAAAAATACAAAAGGATAAGGAATGGTTGTATTTTTCAACTTACAACAAATTCTCTAACACCTCTTCCAGGTGTTTTGCTGTAATTCCAGATTTTAATCTTCGACACTGTCACAGGACTGTCAAATTTGATGTACAGCTTATTTACCTGATGGACAAATTGACATTTTGCTTGTAAAGGTTATTAAGCGGAGAAGTTAAAAAGTTGGACATATAAGTATTACATATGTATGGAAGTGCTTCATATTAACGGAAGTGCAAATTCAATTGAAATTAAAAACATTGCTTAATTTATTATCAATACTTGAACTCAATTCATTCACATTGTTCGGAAGAATTGGAGCCAGCCACGAGTGGTGACCATCTGACGTGTCGTTGACTCCGTCGACAAGTTTGTCCGGAGTTCTCATGTCATTGGCCTCCTTTTTGAGACAGTTGACACTTTCTGGGTGAGCTGCAACGTCTGATTGGTTGAAAGAATTTAAAAATCAAGTTCAATATGATTTGAGCACATGGGGCATAATTCACTAAGAATTCAGTCTAAAAACTAATTTTACATGTTTATTGGTTTTTAATTCGAACAATTATAAATTCAATTATGCTACATTAAAATGATCACTATTGTTATTATTATTATTATTATTATTATTATTATTAATACTATTATGTCGTTATCTAATTTATACTACAATTTATTATTATTATTATTATTATTATTATTAATACTATTATGTCGTTATCTAATTTATACTACAATTTATTATTATTATTATTATTATTATTATTAATACTATTATGTCGTTATCTAATTTATACTACAATTTATTATTATTATTATTATTATTATTATTATTATTCGTCGTCATCATAATAACTATAATTAATTAATCATACTTAATATTATTATAATGTATGTTAGTAATGGCATTGAAAGCATATTTTTGCATGAAGGAACACTAGAGGCACGATACAAAAGATAATAAGAGCAACAATAACAACAACTTTTTGCTGAAAGTTTCAAGAGTTCTCCACTGGAGTCGTAAAACTCGATGCCATTGAGACCAATGTAATATCGATCACTCCAAGTGTTCAACAAACGGAACTGGTAAATGACTGACCACAAGCTAAGGATTGGACGATTATTGAATGGATGTCGTGTATAAATGCAATGCATGTTGTTATTTATGTTTCTCGATGCAGAAGGATACATCCGCAGGGCACGTGAGTGCTTTCGTAGTCGATGCTCGATGTCTCATCTTCAGGGCTATAACTATTTAATTAACATTATTAAAATAAAAATATCAATATTATGGCCCTAATTCCAACTGGTTGTAGCAGTTATGTTATAATTATCAAATAAATACCATATTATTAATAATACCAATACCAATTATTAATATCATTAATATTAATAATAATAATTATTATTATTTATGATTAATAACACCACACTTACTAATTATAATAATAGTTACGTTATTATTAATTAGTATTATAATTAACTATTATTAATCATAACTAATTATTAAGTGTAATTAATTATTATTAATTGTAATAACCAACAATAAGGCTTATTAATTATTACCACTTTGATCTGTCAGAAAGTTCTTCTGGAAGTTCCTGAATTTGTTGACCAACCAAGGATTTATTTGTGACCATTCTGCTATTGGTCAGTGAAAGATCAGCCAAAACAATTTCTTGTGCAAAATCAAAATGCACATTGCCAGGGGCTTTCCTGATGAGATGTCCTTGTTTGTTGTGAGATAATGCCTTGCCATCAATTGATATTTGCACTCTCTTCACCTGCAAACAAACATCAACATAAGAACCATCTTGCATCTTAATTTGTGCTAAATTTCTAATAAAGCAATTATTAATATATAATGTAAGAAACATAAAGAATGGGAACAGTTCCACAACCCCCTTGTAAGTATCTTCTGGTGATTTGTTGTAATTCCAAACCCTCAGCAGAGTGATTCTCTCAGGCTTTCCAAAATTGATTTTGAGGAAATATTTCTCTTGAGAGGCAAATGGAGCAATCCACATGTGTTTGTCATCACATGTTACGTTCACTGTGTCTATGAGTCTGGAAGAATTACAATCCATATTAGAGCACTTACAACTTACAACTCATGTACTCATAACATAATCTACATTGTAATACATTACATCTACAAATGTAATACATTACACCATATGGCATTCTGGTTAGCCCAATGGGTTGCATTCCTACTTGTGGTGGTAATGGAAACAGTCATAATGTGTTGCGTTTGCAAGCCGCCACTGGGGAGCGCCCTCGTGTAAGTGGCGCTACGTAAATGGTTGTGCAATTATAATACCTTTACAACTGATTCAGATACATGAGACATTCAAAAGATTGGCTAAATACACATATGCCAGCAACATTTTACATCATAATATCGAATATTATACATATTTGGAAAAGGAGTACCATATAGTATTTTTCAGAATGTCATTTAAGTAAATTAATAATAGGCTCTAAATTAATTTTGTTTAAATCATCTTTTTTTAAATTTCATCTAATTAAGGTCACTTAATTACAAATACCATCAACATTTGCATGAGTACCTCTCCATGGTCTCTGAATTGTTCTCGTGACCTTCTGCGGCCTTTGAGTCGGAAGGCTCCAGCATCCCGGGAGTGAGAGGAACAGGGCTCCCGTTGGCTGACACAACCTCCAATCCAGTGAGACCAATGAAATGCTGATCACCCCATGTTGATGTGAAATTCAAAGTCAAACCTATATAATTGAATGGAATTTTGAGTCAACCACTTATTAAGTTATTAAAGAGTTGTCTTTTTGACAGCACATGTGATCTTATATTTATTATAATTCTCACTTTTCAAAAGTAATTAAGAAATGTTTCACCGACTTGTCGTTACAACAAAGTTGTGTTCAGAGGTGGAAGGCGTTGTTGTCGTTTCAACTCCGTCGGATGGATTCAAGTTGGTGGATTTGGTTTTATTCTTTTTATTTCCAGTGGCACTTGTGGAAGGTCGCACCAACTGAATTTATTGAAGGAAACAAGTGCACATCTTAATGGAATGTGATAGCAAATGTGATCAAATAGCTTGATTTGAAATGGATCCATTAATTAAATCTTGATTTCCATCATCATCGTCATCGCCATCAACGTCATCATCATCACCATCACCACCACCACCAACATCATCATCGTCATCATCATCATCATCATCATCATTCCAACTCATTAGTACAATACTAATTGATAAACAAGACAAAAAATAATTAAATTCTAACAACAAAGAAGCAATTATCATCATGGATGTAAGATTAGCGACTTCAAGTATAACACATAACTAATAATATCATTATTATTTCAGTTTAAACAATTATCAATTTAAAAATATTATTTAAATTACTATCATTTAAAAATATTATTTAAATTACTATCATTTAAAAATAATATTTAAATTACTATCACTTAAAGATATTATTTAAATTACTATCATTTAAAAATAATATCTCGATTACTCACTCCAGAATCTCCACCCCCTCCAATTTCAATTTCTTCTCCTTCGTCAGCTGTGGATGGCCTGTCCTTTGCACTCGAGGAGAGAATGTCATTGTTGTCATAGTAACCGTCAAGATCACCACCATCGCTTCCATCTTGCGAAGTCATCATCGACGAAATCATCTCGACTTCTTTCTCAAAGGTCGTGTCAAATTTTGACACGAGGTCAAGAATGGTTTCATCTGTGGTGAATAAGATGGTCTGGAAATAGTTTCCACAAACATTAATAATATTAATATGACAAACAAAATTGTGAATGCGATGTTGCATAATTTAATAATAATTATCATCAATAAACAGAATAGTGAACAACTTGTTTCAGTTATGACCACGTAACTCACACAGGTGAAATACCTCAAATACATTCTCATTCCTAGCAATTAATATGGAATGGTGAGCAAGATAAAATGCCAATTGTAACAAATTGAAAGGAAAAGTGGCAATAAAAAGTGACAAAATAAGAAATGGCAATAACGAGTTAATAAATGCATTTAAATCAAGACTGACTTCACCGCACGACTCCAGGCCTCCATCAACACATCCACTCGACCTGGCGATCTCTCCGATAAAAATTGGTTTTCCATCCAACGACATCTCGACATCTCTTGCTCCCCTTGATGAGTGAACTCTTGATTTGTTGTAATTCTGTAATACAATTTAATTATTTTAGTTTTACTACCACCAACTATTACTATTGATTAACCTACTAATTTCTGTCATTTGCAGTCATTGATCAGTTAAATCCTTAAAACACAGATTTCAAAATAAGCTAAGCCAATATAAATAGAAGGTATTGATAACATCTGCAATATCCTAAGCAATATGCTCATTTCATTACAATCTCAGCTAATAATTTTACTAAATCGAAAACCAATTAAATCTGAAAAAAGAATTGAAACACAATTTCTTTGATTTCACGTCATGTTTGAACAAATGCAAGAAATTGAATCAAACAATCAAATATAACAAATTGAATCAAACAATCAAATATAGCAAATTGAATCAAACAATCAAATGCAACCCACCCAAATCCTAATCATGGAGATGCAGGTCTTCTCCTCAAATGTCAGGCAAACAAAATGGTTTTTCCCTGACGTGAAAGGTGTCAACCACATGTGGGTGTCGTCCTGTGTCACATTAACCCCATCTATTAAGTTGCTGACCACCCTGGGATCACTGGAGTATTCAGGAAGCACATTGATGTCTGGAGGATCAGCTGTGATCTGAGAAGTAATAACTTACAATTAAAATATTTATAACAACAATAATAGATAAATATGTGGTGGTAGATTAGGGCTGTTTATTTTTTATGTTTATTTTAAATAAGTTTTTAATAATATTAAATTATTGGAAAGATGGAAATTAATTTAATAATAATAATAATCACAATCAATCAACATCACAATCCAAAACACTGCAAGTGATTGAAAGATGTGGATGCCCACCTTGGTGATCTTGGCAGGTTGTCCGGTTATAGTGAAAACTTCGATTCCAGTCAATCCCACGTAATGGATGTCACCCCATGTTGACTTGATGTTCATGTTCAGAACCTTTCCACTGGGGAGTTCTGGGATGATGAATGAAGTCCTGCCTGCATCACTTTGATGGAAACAATGATTGCATTGTTTGGGGTTGTTGCTCAGATTGTCAGATTAGTCTTAACCTAACTTGACATGCTCATTTGAGTTTAAAGTTACCATCATCAACCTGACAATTGCTCACCTTTCGTCACACTCCTCCACATCTTCTTCCTCCTCAAATAGTCCTTCCACTGAAGATCTCCGTCCACTTTTTCTGGCTGACATGAGAAACTCAGCTAAAACCTCCTCTGTAACCAGATTTAATCTAATTAATAATTTGAAACATTTCTTTTATTAGGACAATGATTTGCAAATTCTCTCAGTTGTGTGATTGGTTGTAGAAATATATTGCATCTTGCCATTGCAACATAAGAAATTATCGCAAAGATATCACTTATTAGCAATAGAATCATTAGTTCAATATGATAGTTCAATCACGAGTACTAAAGACATTAATCGTTGTCAGAGCAACATTGCAAGATGAAGTAGTAATAATATATGCAATCATCTTCCTGCTCAACCTTCCAAATCAATGGACAGCCTTCCTTTTTGGGACCTGTTGAACTGCCTCAGTGAAGACCAAGTTTTTTCAAGACTTGCATTGATCTTCTCCTCATTTTTCCTGCTCGTGGAACTTTCCGTGGAGTTTACATCCGAGTTGTTGAGAATGAATTGTGGAACGAAACTGCAAACAATGACAGAACAAATGCATAACAGCCACAATCATCATCCACATCCATACACTACATTCTTTTAAAAACACTTTTGGACAAGTTTTTATACATAACATTTATTACAGATCATGCTCGAGTACCTGATTGGTGGAGATTTTGAAGCAAAAGGTGCAGTTTTTATTTTCTTTATTGTTGCTGAAAATAAACACAAGAAATCACACAATAAAATGGAAATAAACAATAACAAGTTATAAGAAATCACATGATAAAACAAAACAAATCCAAAATATATTTTCATAAATGACGTCAGAAGACTTTTCATCGATTGCTGTGAGTTTACAAAGTAGATTGACATTGGTCTCCAAAGTTAACTATAAAAATACAATCATGCAGGGTGGAATGCAGAAGATGTGCACAATTAATTTTATTAATTTAGTAATTTAACTAATAATAATGTATAATAACTATATAATACATACAATAACTAATAATAATAACAATAACGAAAGTTCACCGGGCAGAGGAACCTTCTGCCTGTAGTCGTAGATCATACTGCCGGTTGCCTTTTCCAGGAGCACGTCCTCTTTAAACAACTTTCCATCCAAATAGATGTTCATCATTTTGACACATTTGTTGAGGTCCTGGAAAGAAAATGTCAGTCTTGATGATGATGGTTATCAAAATCAATCCGATGATTCCACAGTTAATCTATTATTATAATGAATTTACCAATACTTGTAAAAATTCTACTTCAGCTCACAATCATGCTCTTATTGTAGTTGCAGACTACTAGACTTTCTATGGTGATGTCACCATTCTTGTCATCATCACCATCATTATCATAGTCACTGCCATCACCAGTAATGAATCCAGCTGGTTTAGCAAAAGCATCAGTTTTTGAAAGGTCAATGAATATTCTTATGGGTTTCTTGGGCTGCCATTGTGAACTCCACATTTGACTTTCTTTGGTTGTCTGAAACCATGAGATTACAATTTATGAGGTTAAAATTATCAATAGTTTACAACTTTTTGACTCCAAATTTGTCAGCTCATAAAGGCTGCAAACGTACTAAAAATTTAAAAAATTATGAAATATTCGAATTAATAAGAAATCAACTGATAATTTAAAACAAAAACTAACAATTCACAACAATAAAAACACCTATTGCTATTTTAAAGATTTCAGCATTATTGATGATCATTGATTTTAGTTTACTTTAATATTGGAAACAATTTCAAGTAATTATAATACAAATAATAATTGTAATTAACAGTAATTGATATATTAATTTACAATTAATTGACATACTTTGAACTTGCCATTGAAGAGATTGTAGACATTCCATTTTTCCTCGAGTGCTCCTTCCACTTGCACGCATCTGTACTGATTGATATTCAACCTTTTCCCATTCTTCTGGAGCAGCTGAATCTCTGTTAATCCAACTCTGTTTGGGTGACCCCAGTTTGAGGTTATTTCCAGGCAAATATTTGACACGTGATTGGGAATTTCCATATTCATGGAGGGCGGAGCCAGCTTCTCATTGACGAACGGGCCTTCAACAAATTTGTCCTCTGACCTCACAAATTCTTTAAGCTGTTGAACAAAGTCCTGCTGATCAGACTGCACCGAGGTCGTTAAAGGCTGCTCAGAGTGTGTTTCATCTCCCATGATGGTCACATCCTGTGGCACCATGTTTGTCCCAACTGTTCTGTCATCACAACTATTGGAGTCTTTCTCAAGGTTAACATAACATGGCGTGAAGCCACTCTCGGTCGGATGGTTATTTTTATCAGACGCCAAGACACCTGGTGACGCAGACGTTGGTGGCTGGCTCTCAACAGCCTTCAATTCTTTCAATAATCTCTCCTGAACACTGAAATAAATGACATTAACACCTGTACAACACCTGATAATTTCATTGTTCACTTTTCAACTGCCAAACTGGTTAAAATACTTAAACAATTCACATTACATGATTACGTGATCATAATTATAATTAAAATAATTATACCTCTTGTCGAGCTTCAAAACTTTGTCTACAATGTCATCAACATTTTCACTCCTTCCAGTTTTTCCAGCACCTTCAACTTTCTTGGCCCATATATTTTTTGCAGGCTTCTCTTTGTTTTGTTTGCCACTACATGAAATCTTTTTCAGGTTCGGTTTCTTTGTTGCCAAACATTTCGAATCCTTGTGGTCGATGCCGGACTTTTTGACGATTTTTGGAGGAAAATATTTCATCCTTCTAAGAATATTAGAAGAAGGTGGAAGGCCTGGTGGAGGTCGAGCGATGTTCGGTGACGAAGTCGAGGAGGTCGAGAGGCAAGCCTTCAGGGGTTCGCGAGAGGTCGAAGAATCACGAGGTTTGAAGGCTTTGCTTGGAAGTGATTTGTTCGTACTGCTCTTTTTGAGATTTGAATTGGTTTTTGAGCTCACATTCTCCAGTGATTTCGAGATGTGCGTCGGAGGAATAAACTTTGAATCTTATGAATTATTAACATCACTTATTTCCATTTTTGTAACATTATTATTTCTGAGAATAATAACAATGTTCTTAACAGTTTGTAAACTACAGAAACAACTGTTAATTAATTTTGGTTGCTTCGTGAGTTCTGTCTGTCATCAGAAGCATTCATTTGATTAACAATGCCCCTTGCTTTGTGGTTCACTTTTGCAAAAGGCAAACTTGGCAAATTAAAAGAAAGTCTAAAGTTGTCAATCTGGTTAGTAGCATGTAAATAACATTAAGAAGACTGAGGTTCGTGTAATAACCATTAACTAATTTTAATATCCATATTTAATCATTTACTCACCTGCAGAGGTTATGCACTCAGCTCTGACCTCAGTTGCAATGTCATTGTTAGTCTTAAGGATTGTCTCAATGCTCTCTCGAAGAACCTTTAAAAGTTCAACAGGCAAGTGGAAATCACTTCATCAGATATATGTATATTAGATATAGATATATATTAGATATACATGATATACAGCTTTCTCAGTTATATTTCTCAGCTTGCACTCAGCTTGTTTTAGTACAGAAAAACTTTTTCACTAAATCTACATTTGTAGTTTTTAATAGCCGACTGATCAGTTTCGGCCTCTAAGGCCATCGTCAGGGTAATAAGAAAATACGAAAATTTAAAGTAACAGTTACAAGAATATTTAAAAGTGAAATTAAAATTTAAAATACAAATGTCAAATATTTGATTATANGAAAATTTAAAGTAACAGTTACAAGAATATTTAAAAGTGAAATTAAAATTTAAAATACAAATGTCAAATATTTGATTATAGGAATGAAACTAAAATATAACATAAAAGATAAAATGTTGAAGAGCAACTCTAAAATTGCAACAAAGGCAACAGATGTAGTTACAATGTACAATATACTGTTTTCTTCTAACAGTGATGAAAGCATTGTAATATATTGAATATCCCATTGAAAGCATCATCATGTTTACTTAAAACAGTGCAAGCGTATAACTGAGAAAGCTGTCTCCTCCAAATGGCGAGTTTATTTTAACAAAACATGTTTAAATGAAAATATTGAGCCGTTATACTGTAAATATATATACTGTGCGATTCATAAAATGAAATAAAATAAAATAAAATTTTAGTTTTAATTTCAGTTTTAGAGACGGAGACTTATGAATCACAAGGTATATATAATAGATATATCATGTATATCTATGTATATTAGACATATGTATGGTTTTAAAATTTAATTTTAGTTTATCTTATAAATTAATGTTGGCAAAAATAAACAGCATTCTTAAAGATTTATTGGATCACATTGCACCTAAAACAGTTGCATCACGTCATCTACCAATTATTTTGACGTTCACTGTGAGTAACATCACAAAGTATCAAAATATCAAAAATTCTAATGTGGCATGTTGATGGAAGTGAAACAAAATTGCATTTAGAAGGTGATGAGTTAAATTTAATGACGTAACTTAGCAATCAATGCAAATGTGTCATCATCATCATCATCATCATCATCATCATCCTCATCCTCCTCATCATCATCATCATCCTCATCATCATCATCGTCATCGTCATCGTCATCATCATCATCATCATCATAACACCACTCACTTGGACATCATTTATGTTGAGGCAAAACTCTTCCAAAGAATCATTATCAATAGAGTTTGTAGCATCATCATCATCATCACCGCAGTCATCATTGTCATCATAATCTTCAGCTGTAATCATCTACAAGTAACAAATATTTCAATCGAATAATGAAAAAGTAATGGTTATGATAACGACAAAACATGATAATGGTGATGTAACATTCTCAGTTGAAAATTTGAAACAACCTCATCAATAGAATTGCCATCATCATCACCATGGTGATCTCTTGCATCATCATCACCATCAACTTCATAAATCTCTTCTTTGATAGCACCATCATCATCATCATCATCATTACTCTTGGAAGAGGAGTCATCATGGAAATCATCATCATATCTCCCCGTGAGGAGTGCTGGAAGAATGAATTAATGTAGTGAGAGTATCTTATTAAAATATCAGTTATTATTATCATTATTATTTTAAGCAATTTATTAAGGCAAGCAAATGTTAAGATGATTTGTGTACGTGCATGTACAGAATGGCGCTGTTACATAACTTGATGATTAGGATGGCATCGAGGACATATTTCAGATAAATGAGTCACGACACATCAAAGCATCGATATGTTGTTCAATAATGTACCTAAGATAAGTACTGACAACCTGTGACTATCATCCCCATCATCATCATCACCATCATTTATCTAACAGCAACACATCGGCTTTGACCACGATTACATTCTTACCTAATAACCATTCCAGCAAACACAACTCACCAGGGGGCTTGCACTTAATCTTGGATCCATCGTCAGCCTTCAATTCAATGGACTCCATCACCCACCTTTTCCTTTCACGAGCCGACCTCGACATGACTTCGTGTTGGTCGAAATGGTCCGCACACCCTTTAAGCAAAAAAGTAATTATATTTTATGGTATTTTATTTCCTTATAATAATCTCAGTTTCAGGGTTCATACTTAGTTAAATACATTAATTCCTAAGCAATCAATTTAAATTAATGAACCATTACTTTCTGATTTGCATGATTTACGGGGACGCCTGGAAGTTCCCAAAGGCAAATTGAAGAATGGAGCGAGGTTGAGTTTTGCATTGGCACCATTCAAATACAATATGAAACCTTTTTCTTTTCTTTCAAGCTCTGCAGCATGTTCATCTTGTTTCATTAGTTCCTTCATGTGCCTTAAAATTCGATAATTACATTCACTCATTAACTCATATTTTGCCAAAGTTCTTAACATGTCATCTAATTTAGAAAAGTAAATATGGAAAATGCAAACATTAACTTTAAAAAAATGACATTTTTTTCACCTGTTTCTTTCTTGAACCTGAGCTAAATATTCCTCGTGACTAATAAAAGCATCGAATCCACCCTTAGAGATTAAATTTATTTATTTAATCAAATGTAATTTCATACGAATCGATAATCAATACCTCATCCATTCGGGCATTGTTGCTAGTGAGAGCATGTTTGAATTCCATTGATTTGTTTTGGCAACCTGCAATGTTAACAATAATATGCACATACATTTCTAAGTTTGGTGAGAAAACAGATGTTCATGCGGATGTTATCGACAATGCATAACATTATTACAGCATTAATGTATAATAAATGTAACGTACTTAAATTACTGCAGTTGGTTAAAGTTCTTTTCAGCAAATTCTTCAATATTTTGATTTAAAAATAGATAAATAAAGCCTCAAGTTGTTATCAATAGCAACCACAACATCCGGTGTCTAAGGTGGATCAGCAAGATAATTAAATTAATTTCACTCTATTTATATATTAACACTTTTGTTGTACATTCGCCATTGCATACAAATTATATTATTAAATTTTATTTGATTAATTAAATATATACGTGAAAGACTTTACTTAATCCGAAAGCAGGTTGTAAAAGTTCTGCATTATAGGACATCTTATTGTGAGATCACAAATTGTCCAATAATCTTAATAATAACAACAACAACAAGTTAGTGAGACATCATATTCTGGAATGTTTAATTAATCAGTTATAATAATTTTATAGCTCGCACCTGTGGAAATACATCGTGCATGATTGCATCGACGCCGTTATAATTTTTAAACGAAATATGCTATTTGACACAAAAGTCATGTTCAAAACATCTTCGAAATGACTGCCCTGCATTTCTGGTGAATGTCAATAAAACAGGCGTAAAAAATTATCGCGCAGGATGACTAAGAATAACGAAAACATCGCAAGTTGAAAATATGGGATGGTCCACAATGGAAGCTGTTTTTCAGTTATTTACAGTTCGTTTAGTGCGACATTCAAGCGAATGATATGAGGGGTTGTTTCGGGAGCGATTATAACCGGGATGATGAGGGTCGTCACAAGAGCTTTGCGTAAAGTGTAATTTATATTTTTGTTCTGGCTGCATTTTGCTCAAGCGCTGGGTCTAGATCTAGGAATTTGTTTAGAAATTGATCTATGAAATGGACGAATTCTAAACCGATAACTGTCGAGTGAATATCAATAGTCCAAAATGGTTCCATGACAATTGAAGACACGACACAATGAACTGATATTTTAAATGAATTCAATCTTTCGAGTAAGCTCGTCAGACATGTGATTTACAGTTGTTCTAAGGATGATACATGCATACTGTATATTTTTAGATGATTGTTGGCCACGTGACTGGCAAAAGCCAACTCAGAGGCAGAGGCTTTTGGCACCTAACTCTATCCTAACTCTACCTCGTGATCCTGGAAATCCATGTAGAACTGACAAAATTTAATCCCTGTGAGTTTGCAATAATTTCTGTTCAATTGTCTTGCGTGCAATCGTCTATGTGTTCAATTGTCTGGTTACCAAGAGGAGTACATTAGATTCTAATGATTAGAGAGTAGTTGCACTTGTTGGTAATTAAGGTCCAATTTTATGGAACAAAATCGATATTTCTGAGTTATTTCTTAATAGAAAGCTATAAAATTTTCGGTTTGACCTGCTGCGCTATTAAAGGAGGTTGAACTCTATTATATTTAGATGCGACTACCTGACAACTGGATGCAATAGTTTCGAATAAACAAGTAAAATATGGCGCAAAGAAGCATAAATTTGTCATTGAAAAGATTGATAGAACCTCGCCTATTGAGGCCTCTTAGTGTGTGCTTGAATCCAATTCTATTGACAAAAACAATAGGCCCAACATACGATGAACATACACTTGCACTCGTCCTCCTTACTTGCACACGTATTTCGATCTCAGATGCACGCTCGAGACATTATTTCTTCTGGTAGTCTGATACAATAATAAAATTAGACTTTCTTTTAGACTTTTTTTAGACTGGATTGGAATTTGTAATTATGCCAATTAAGTAATTAATTATTTGATTGTTTTAAATTTAAGTTTCAGTTTCTCATAGAAATACTTAGTTGAAATGAATTTTTTCAGGCTTAGAATACAATGGCGTCGCACAACTGCTTATGATTTTCCAAAATAATTACAAGTAGATCAGCTGATCTAGGCCAATTATCTAATAAGGTAGCGGTCCTTTGCTGTGAAATTATTGCTTGAATCAAAAGATTGTCTTGGCAAACCCCACCAAAGTCCAGTGGCAGTTGAAAGGCAAGTTAAGGTAATGTTGTAGTAATATAATATAATATAATAGTAAAATTTTCTTCCAACATAATGTTCTCGAACACAAAGCGAGCAAATGTTTAAATTGGCATCTTTCAGTATGTTTGTTCATTATGGATTGAAAAAAGGAACATCGAATTTTCACGATAATGTTCTTAATCCGGTAGTTTTGAACATTCAAGATATCCTTCCACTTTTGAAGAACAGTTTAATTATAAAATCTATTTTATTCTAAATAAATTCAACGGGCATAGCGAAACACAACACCATTTATTAAGTTACATATGCAAATTTCCCTATTTTATTTCTAGATTAAATTCTGCATTCAGGAATATGCATCCTACAATCCTCGTTAATGTCCGCATGCTGTTCATTTAGATTAAAGCATCTGGTGGACCTTCACTATTATTAGCTGCGGATAAATTAAAAAAGATCAAGAAACCAAAATATTTTCTTCTTGTGTCTCTTAAATGGATGGTGTGGCGTATTTGTGAGCGATCAATGAATTCGTCATTCGAATCATCCATTACTCAGATATAAGCAGAGTGCGCTCATCATTCCTTTGTTCAATTTTTACCGCTTCATTTAAACATTTGCCTTTTAAGTAAAATAGTTAAAATATCGTAAATATTTATAAGTAGTTTTAGATACTGCGACCTTCAAGTGAGCAAAATATGAAGAGCGGGGTAAGCTGCCAACAACTTCTATTCGTTTAAATCACATTAATATAATTCGTACATTTTATTGTCTTTAGTAATTTTCCGAATTACTGGCGATGCAAACTGCGAACTTATTAATTATTATAAAAATTGCAACAAAATCCTATTGGTCGCTTAACACTTTGTTGACAAACAGACCCAGCTGATGCTTTGCTAAATGCTCGATTCTTGATCCATAGCTCCTCCGCTTTAAGTCTTTTGCTTCATCGGGCAAAATACGTAATAATTCCTCATTAACCAACTCATTAGTGCTATGCACTAAATATTAGGCTGATACATGAATCGAAAGGAGGCCTGATGACCCCAATAAAATTAACTGAAAATGGCTGTTTGCAAAGATTATGTCTGATTATTTTCGCCTCTTTTTCTCTCATACTCCTGTAAATTTTCGACTGTCGCATTAAATGAACCTAAAAGTGTATAATTTCAACACCAGCAAATTCAAAAGTTCGTTATGTCAGTGGAGAGTGAATGTATGCAAGAGCTCAAGATCGCCTTACTTGGTAAAGTCTCATCTGGAAAAACATCTTTAGCCATTAGGTTCATCTCAAATGTATTCAGTTGCCAGGGGCAATACAAAGCGGTAAGTAAAACCCTATTAACGTTACTCAAGTGTATTCTAAGAATTGTTGGAATGGAATCAATTGGTGGTACATTGTGCACATGATAAAGAAATAATATAATAAAGTATGGTGAAACTATTCAAAATAGGTCTATAGAAATTTGGATATTAAATAAAAACTGTGCTAGTTTTCTTAAACCACTATTAATTAACGTTAAGTCAGTGAATAGTTGTGATTTATAAGTCAGAAAAAAGTGTTATAATTCTATGCATACATTCTCCTTAAAAGGCTCTAAATATTCCCTTCTTTTTCAGACAATAGGAGTTGCTTATGCTTCTAGGAAGGTCGAGTATGAAAGCAAAAGGTTTAGTCTACAAATATGGGTGGGCACTGAGAAGCTTCAAATTTGATTAATTAACATTTAATTTAGCTCATTATTTGTTAGGGACAAATCCTTGTATCAAGATAGGTGATATTATCAGTTCAAAAGAAGTCAACAACTTTTGATGTAATTGTTCCATATCAAGAAAAAGTTCTTAAATAATTTAGGACCCTAGATGCAATAGCTGATGAATTCTCTCACCTCTGGAGGAGTATATTATATATATAAGACAATGTAACACTAACAAATACTAATAAACCCTTGCAATGTAGTGGTTTTTATTAATAATATTACCAAATTATTAATTGTTAAAAAAGTTATTAACATTTATTAATAATATTAATAAAAATCATAATTTTCTTTAGATGTTTTATACCAGTAGAAACTATATCACAATGCATATTTACACATATAACTGTATAAATGCAGGACACTGCAGGATGTGAAAGATTTGAAGCTTTGAGCAGGACCTACTATCGTGGAGCAAAGGCTGCCATAGTCTGTCATGACCTTCTCGATCTTCAAAGCTACGAAAGAGCCATCAAATGGGCAGAAGAGCTTGCTCAACAAGAGCCTGTGAGTTCTTGCTAATCTGACAGCTATGCTTCATTAAAACTTCTTCTGAAAAAAAAAATTGGCCTGTGTTTTACCTAGACACACTAAGACATTGGTTAGACATTTGACATGCCATTAGGCCTTATCTTAAATTGAAATATTACATTGTTTCTTTCTATTTCAAACATTCATGATTCTTAATATATATAACTGATAATCAATCTACAGGCATGCACAATTTACTTTTGTGGAACTAAAAAAGATATGTTGAGCAAAGAGTCAAGTAGAGTTGTAAGCCAAACAAAAGTATCAAACTTTGCAAATAGTAAGTTCTACATTTAAGTGACTATTTTCCTCAAATGTTTCACAGTAACTCCTGCTGATAAAGTATCTTAACTATGAGACAATTAATATCCTGAGGCAACACATTTGCTTATTATAATATAACTTTTCTTTTTCCTTAGCCATCGAGGCAAAAGTGGTTGAGACTTCGAGCAAGACTGGAGAAGGAGTGCGTAAGTATTTCATACCTCAGTTACTAACTGCATCCCAAAATTGAAATGAGCATGCTAATTACTCAATAGTTGTTACTAGACTGCTTCTCTTTTTAAATTTTTGATTGGCTTCTACAAACATAATTGTCTCCTAGAAACAACCTGATCTGTCATTATTGGATTCATATTTAAGAATTATTTGCCAGAAATACTAACTTGTAACCCCTAAAGCAATTCATTAATTCAGGGGATCTTTTCCTGCAAATAGTGAAAGATTATTCTAACAAGATTAATCACTCATCGATGTGTGAGTATCCATAACGTTTTTATTAAATAACTTAAATATTGTAATATGATTTAATGAAGGCCAAGTAAATAAACATCCAATCAAACATCTGCTGATAATGTTACCTCAAAGGCAATTTCCACCTCAATTATTGCTCTCTTTTCCTGTTTGCCAATGATGTTGTGCCCCTTCCCAAGGGTTGTGGCAGTGCAAGAGTTGCGAGCACTACGACTATTACCACTACAATACGAGTGGCCAAGAGGGGCACTTGCCCACCCCACCCCCTCCTACCCCTGTCAGTTTGCCCCTTTATATTCTTCTAAATCCATATAAATCATAAATATTAACAATTCATAAATAATGTGTTGATCATAATGCAGCTCCAGTAAATTATGAAAGCTTCTAACATCAATATTTATTAAAAATTGTAAGTTTCGATAACTAAATTACAAGTGGCTTTCGTTATGTGTCTTTAGTGTGAAATTGTTTGCCACTATTCCACCAAAACTATACTTTACTGTTGTAATATTTATTTACACATAAACAAAATTTGTCCCCACTACCTCGACCGATTTTAAGATCCTGGCTACGCCACTGACCATTGTAGGAACACAAACAACATCCTAACTTGTCATTAGAGAAAATTATAAATTACAGTGAAAAACTTGAAACATTGCGAAATTGTTGCAAGCAAATACACATTCGTGGGGGCGCGTTTTGAGTTGATATTAAACCTCAAGCAAGTATTTTACACATTTCTTTTCGAAGCCGAAGCAGAGACAATACGACTTGAACATCAGCCACACACCAAGTTCCAATGTATATGTAAAAGCTTATAAGTAAAGCATTCATCTAAAATAATCGGCTGGAGTGACTTCTGGACTGGGTCCTACACCAATCTCCAAGGCGAAGTCGACGTCTGCGCCCGAGATGGCGTCTTTACCTCAATCTGAACGAGCTTATGTTAATCCTTTTTAAAACATTGTTTTTACGATTTAAATGTATGCGATTTTATTTGCATTTGTGTTTTTGAAATACTTACTTTTAAAGTATTAGCATGACTTGCAGACAGAATCTTTGAATGTACATGAAAAATTTGCAAGAGCTAATTTCTTTTATACTGTTCATCCTTTCACTCGTTTTTCTCTAAATGTTTGCAGAATTTATTCATAATAAATTTCTACTAATGTAGTTGGAAATTACCTCAGATATAATTTGAAAAAGCGATATTAGTGAGGGAGCGGTTGACGTTGCTTAGCTCTGGAAATAAGTAAGGCTTTGTCAATATGGACTACTTTGTAAAATGCCCGGTCTCAAAAAAGTAGGTTTGAAATTTGTTAGAAAAGCATTGCTATGAAAAATTAAATTAGACTTTATTTCCAGTAAGAGAAAATCGAACAAGGAATATCCTATTACGACTTACGTCAGGGTATACTTTCAATTCTAAGCATTTAAAATTGTATTGAAATGGCATATAAGATGAAATTGTTGAACTAAATATTAGTAATAATAATGAGAAAGACCTTTAAACGAATATGTATGGCGTTTTCGGGGACCAAATAACGTGTTCTTGAGGCTTGACACTTTCAAACAAGAACATTTGGAGAGGGCGCCGAGGGAGCGTGTACGTCCCCCGTCAATTTGTAAATATTAAACTTTAACTTCTGAGAAGAAGATTGTAATCTAATTTCGGGAGAATGTTAGGAAAGTTGAATGAAATCTTTCCATTCACCTTGAAACAAGGAAGCTTATGAATCAGAAGATTTCGCAATCGCCCGAAAAAAATGGAAATAAAAGTTAATTATTTTTTAAAGACTTTCACTGGCCATCGCCCAAGCGATTATCAAAGAGAGCCGTCGGCCAAGCCTGGTTCCAGGTTAACCTATCCGTGGGTACTCGATTCCCGCGAAGGGGTGACAACTACCTACACTAGCGATTTTCAACGTCGCAAAGTAAGTACTTTTTACTGAGCTAAATAGGAAGTTTCTTTTCCTGGGTTCAATAAACTCTACTAATTTATGTTCGCAACAAACTTCTTAAACTTTTGACCGAAGCTGTCCGACTATTAAAGAATGTTGGTAAAACAATTGGATTTAAGCTCGAGCGTTACCGTAGGTTTATCAACTATTACATTTTATTTTATGTGGTTCTTTATATTCTAGATAGATCCACTGGTTCCTGTGCATTTTGATATACTGAGGAAACTAAGGGTTTTTCAAAAACACTTTCCTATGGAGACAAGAACTGAGAACATGACATATGGAACGGTCCGGCACTATTTCAGACGATTTTTATTTTCTAAGCACTGAGATATCTTGTTTTCACTTCGCTTGCAAATTAAATTTGTTTAATTTCTAGACACCAACAAGAAAGGCTTACATTAGCGAGAGGATGGAAAAGTTAAAGAGGGAATATAGCGAGGTTATGACGGTTCACCAGCGACTGCCGAAATACCCTCCTCGTCCATACGACTATTCAAAAGTATGTGAACAACCGGCTCATAAGTATTACCTTGTTCCCAGGACAATGGCTGTGAGTTCCTCATGGTACATCAATTGAAGCCCATGAAATGGTATATATAAATTTCCGTTTTTAACAGAAATGCAGCTTTGATTGAATTTCAACCATTTCAAAGCCATCTTCTCTCAACTTTGAAGTTGGAAGAATCTTATCTAAATACTTCAATTAACTTCAACAGAGCATTGAATGTCAGGACAAAAGTTCCAATGTGTTATCACTGTGAAACATATTTTAGGAGATTAATTAGAAAATAAAAGATAATATTAACAAGTGGTGAGTAAGCTCCCACACTATCAATGGCATCACTGAGAGAAAAACAACTGAATCTTCTGATGTCTGAGGCAGTCAAAAATTCTGAGATTTTGAACCTGCGGTACAAAAGTTTTCTGAAGGAACTGCATCTACAGGTATTTCATGCTCAGGTAGGCCAATGACAATAATTTTCAGTAAGTCAATGATAAGAAAAGTCTTCAGTGCCAGACTGGAACCAGATGATAGACAAAATCTCTAGATCAAGAAATGGTTTATTCTGAGTACGAATTTCTTGCAAGTCAAGTGAATTGACAATTCTTAATTGCTGTAATTCATGCATCACCATGTTAAGTGATAAAGTGCTAATATTAATGTTATATGCTTCTTAACCTCAAAATGTACAAACATGATTTGTATTTTTTTTAAATATCAATTGAAAATATTTATTTATGAAGTAAAGTAATGGTTTAAGAAAATAATTGAAAAAAGCATAGCATCAGTAATTGCAGTAATTCATGTTCATGGCTGTGATAACATATAAATTAATGATACAAGAATTATCAATGATACAAATATGACTGATCCAAATATCACATACTGTCACTCAAGTGTGATTTTGATTGCAGTGAAAATATAAAAGTTAAAAGCATTTTAAAATGCTAATAAATAAATAAATACCTATAAATCAATGTATCACAGGAATGCTGCAGTCTTAAAATCAGTTTGATGCAAGGGAGTCAATAAGTTTTAGAAACATTTGCACAACATAACAATTACAACGACTGACACATAAGGCACTTCCCACTGAACGATAAGGCAGTCGATTCAAGGAATATTAATCAACATATATGAAAACACAAATTGACACATGTGAAAAAATACAAAAGCACGATCGTCTATAAGTAGATATTTTATCTGTTGAGGCATCAAATAATGTTGAAAGGAATCACTTGGCAAAAAACAAATCAGGAAGATGCGAGGGGAGTAATAATCCTCGTACGATATGAAAAATGGTCTGCTGAGCATCTCGATACCAAATAAATTAATACCATTCCTGCTACCAATGTCATGATAACAATAACTGAAAATAAGGACTTTTGGAAACATAAGACATATGTCGACCTACTAATCAATGCATTAAACTTTGAAGTGGCAACAAAAATTTACCAAAAAAGATCTGACAGTAATGAGATCAGGCTCAATTTCAATTATACAGCAAGATGTATCCAATTTCACAGGTAACTACTTACAAACACCTTTAGGAATAAATAACATATTTAATATTTACTAAAATTATCACTAGATCAAACAGGAACATGATTTAATGCGATCATTGGATGTTTTGTGTAGTTTGATGGAAGGAACTGTGAATTTAAAAAACTGCAGTTAATAAAAGTGAATTCTTTAAAGTGAACACAAATGCTTATAACTCTGATATGCTAATATCTGTTACATGAACTACTCCCACAATACTTAATAAATTCAATCCATCAATAACTAATAAATAATTACATAGCTACTAAACAACAACAATAATAATAAAATTCAGATACTGAATACTTAAGACATCTAGGCACGATGCAAACCTTGATCAAGCACAGATCTTGTATGAGAAATATCTCTGGCAATTGTTGTGAAGAGCTCAACTGTAAATAGAATCAACAGGTCATCAATAAGGATCTAATTAATCAGATGATGTGAGTGTTGTGCTACATTGAGATTTATTAAATCAGTCTTTAATTTTAAAAAACAGCAGGTCTTAAAACTCACCGACACCCTCTCCAGTTTTGCTGGAAGTTTCAAACAGTTTGGCACCAACAGCTTTTTATGTGAGAATCAAGTATTAGGTGATTTTAGTGCAACTGATTTAAGAATTGTAAATTGAAAACAAATGCAATTCAAAGGAAATGCTATTTATATGAAGTGGAAGTCACACATGCAAGTCTGCATTATCATCATCAATACCACAAACAAGATAACTGCAGCTTACAATCTGCAAACTCGATGACATCATGAACGTCGATTTGTCTGAAAGACTTGTCTTCGCCGTACATGAGATCAAGCTTTGTACCACACAAGTAGATGATGCAGCCCTGATGAAAAATACATAAAGATTTATGGTCACTTTTATGAAGCATTTGAAATTAAAAATTGTGAATAAGTTAAATATATTATTATTTATTATTATATTATTATCAGTACATATATTATTTGACTTTTTATGTAAGGTACTATTTAATATTCCAAATTAGTTTGAATGCCAAATTATTCATCAAAACAATGTACTATTATTAGGATTGAAATTTGATCATCTTATTAACAGACATTAAAACAAAATAAGTCATGCAGGATAACTTATCTGATTTGCAAGGAATGAATGATACAAATAAGCAAAACATGAATAAGAAAGCAATCATGAATATCTATAAAAGGAACATACCTCACAAGTTTCTTTGAGCTCATTTACCCACATGACAGCTCGATTGTAACTCTTCCTACAAGTGATGTCATAACATACTATGGCTGCCTTGGAGTCTCTGTAATACATTCTGGCCATTGACTCAAACCTTTCACTCCCTGCTGTGTCCTGGAGAATGTTGCATTAATGAAATAACATTAGTAATCGGGTTGTGATTGTATTGTTGGTCATATCCTAATGATGTCCTAAGACCACAAATTATAATAATGATAACAGTAATATCCCCAAAATTGAAAATATTTTCACAAACCCAAATTCCCATTCCAAGTACAAATTTATTGAAAGTGAATTTTTTTAAGAAGAAAGAAGCTCCCACAGTCTGAAATTATATGTTTTATTAGTTTAGAGAATGTTGATTGATAAAAATATAAATATTAGTAAAGAATGCAAATAATAAATAATGCATTGCAGCACACTGAAGCTGAGTAAAGACCAATTAACTGCTTACAGATTGCATGCTATCTCCATGAAAGACATCTCTTGTGTATCTGTTTACTAAGGAGGTTTTGCCAGATGATGACTGGCCCAGTATTACGACCTTTACTTCAATAAGTGGGTAACTGCTCATCTTAGCAATCTAAAAGTAATCAATACATTAGAAAAATCAAATCAGAACAAGTTTGTATTCACGAAATTCAACATTCAATCATCAACATTAATTTATAGTGGTTTGAGAAGACCAATGTCTGTGTGATAAACCACTCCTTTTCGACTTAATATCTAAATTTCAATAGACCTGTTTTGAATAGTTCCATACGATCTGAATATATAGTCCCCTCATCAAGCCACTGATTAACTATTCTCATGCTAAATTAATTGTTCGTCAGAGCACCTGTTGGCTTCCTGTATAATTTACATATGTACTCTCTCATGGAACTACATATGGAGGTCTCTAGTAAAAGTTCAGGTGATAAATCTTCTCTGCCTGTCAATATCTTCCATGTTTCAATGGGGTCACCCCTGCTTCTCCTTACTTCCAAATTTGTCAGTTCACAAACATCTTAAAGTTCTCCTCATAGCTCTATTTTCCTATCCTTTAACCATCCTTGTTGCTCTCCTCTGTACTCTCTCCAAAGCTTCAAAATCCCTCTTCAAGTGAGGGCCCCATATTTGTGTGCAATATTCCAGTGCTCACCAATGCTTTTCTCTCTGCTGAGCACTGTGTTCTTTATCATTTCTAGTACCCTGTTTGCTCTGTTGCTTCTGCTTAGTATGTTGCTGGCTTGCCACTCTTGTGCATAATCACTCCTCGATCTCTTTCTGGTTCTGAATGGTTTAACTTCCATCCACCAAATTCATATTCTACCATCACATTCCGACTCACCATATACATGAGTGAGCACTTGTTCACATTGAATAACATCTGCCAATCCTCTGACAACCTATATAACTTACTTAGATTTGCCTGAAATTCCTCAACATCCTCTTTCCTACTTACTTTCCTAATAGAAATGAATAGACATGAATGAATAAACATTTGCATCACAAACTTAGGTAATTCAGACATATTCCATTATCAAGATCATAGATACAAAAGAGTAAGGGTCCTGGTACTGTTCCTTGTGGAACACCACTAAATACTGGTAGCCATCCAGAGAATGTTCTTCTCATTCCTACTTCCTGCCTTCTATTACTTGACCAGTTTGCTAGCCATTACAAAAGTTAACCACCATGCAATGAGTTTTCTCTAATCATTGGTATGGGATCTTAAGTAAATGTATTTCATTTGTATTGTGCCATATGCATCATAAGTTACCTAAGTCCATAAGTATCAGAGGCTCATTTTGTCAATCATTTACATAGTAGCTGGGTTTTGAATATGAATGCAACTGTTGCCATTACTGCCACATGCAGGAATGAAACCCTCTGGGCTAACTTGTATACCAAAAAGACATCAAAGGCCTTAGCAAAATCTAGATATATCATATCCACTACTTTTTCCTTATCATCCCAGTCATACACTTCCTCAAAAAACTCCACCAAGTTTGTTAGGCATGACCTATGCCTGGTGAAGCCAGTAGATTACCCTGTTTCTTCCCAAGAACATGCACTCCTCGATGATTCTTTCCATAATGTTACATATAATATAAGTTAAGCTTAATGGTCTGTAATTAACAGGTGAGCTTCTACATCCTCTTTGAATAGGAAAACCACAATGGCATCTTCCAGCTTCTTGCCAACTCTACTGAGTTAAAGTACTTCTTGACAAAAATTGCCAATGTCTATCCAATTTACACCAGTGTCTCACAAAGTTTTGGGTGGATGCCAACTATTCCAGGGCTCGTATTGCTTTATTAATAAAGAACACATCCAAACGTTGCACTGCATTAAAGAAGTTGCGTATTCAATTACTAAACCGAACCACAGCATTACATACAATTTGTGAGAAGTTATCACATGCTGTTATAAAGTTACTAAGTAAGATCAATATGCATGTCATTATTCCGTAGAAGTTGTGCCGCGTGGTAATGAACATGACTAACCACTTACACAGAAAAATCCAAAGCTAATATACGGTAAAGTGATACTTGATAAAAAGCGAACGCTGTGTTTATCAGACAAACTCTCCTCCCACAAACTGACCTGAATAACAATTTCATAATTAGGTCATAAAGTTAGAAACTTGTAATTATTTTATTTAATAAACGTTCAAATTATTTAAATATGAATTTTTGCTAAATGAAATAAAATATTAGGTTGAAAAGTTATTTTGTATTTCATAATAGACGAGACCATGCCTCTAGACCCGAATAAAAATATCATGAATATTTAGTATCCCCGGGATATTAAAAAAAGCGCAGCCATCACGCATACCAGGAAAAGTTAGTATCTGTGCTAAATTCCCCATTATTAGAGACATTGCTGGTGAACACTTAAGTAATAAGCTTCGGGCAAAGTGGAGGGGACAGAATTGCATGTGCTTTCGTAGCTTGACAAAATTTTTAGGCAAAAAGACAAAAGGAGATAAGGTCTTTGCTGGGTCAAAGGGCATTGATGCGAAGTGAAGAACACAAATGACATTACGACTGCAATTTCCTAAGTCCATTAACAATCGCAGATGGCTTCAAAGCCTATACTAATTTGTTCAATCCATAGCGTTTAGTAAAGGCACGAAAAAACTAATGTTCGGCAATATGCGATAAAGACACTTCCCCGAAAATAAATAGAGCACCATTTTTATTTTCTGAAATAAACAATGAGCTACTTTCGCATTATTTTGTTCGTTGCGAAGACTCGAGGGTTAAAGCCGACCGGCAGTTTGGTCGAAATTTGTTTACAAAATTTAGCTCCTCCCTCACGCATATTAAGTAAAAGTCTGGTTTGGGGCTTTTAGCATCAGGCAAAACTATTTTTACGATTTTACAATTTATTATACTCATTATTTAAACATTTTAAATTTATTTTTAATAGTTATCATTCAAAAACATTTCAATTAAATTTTTCACTTTTACTTTTGTTATCTAAATTCGCTTTTGCCTTAATAACATTCGGGCGCACCGTTTGAACGTGGAATTGCAGCGGTGAGCCGGGATTTAGGAGTCTAATTCATCATTACAATATTTCTTTATTCCTCGAAAATGGCTGAATCTTCAAATGATTGGATTAAACCTAATGATATTATGAGACTTCGTAAATACAAAGAATTAAGGAAGTCGATCTCCAGCAATATCAGTTCCACTCCATCAACAACTTCGTCACAAAATGTAAATGTTACTCAAAATCAAACTCCAGATGCTAGTGCAAACAGAACTCTTAAGAGGAAAAATCCTTTCAGCTGTGAATCTCAAAATGGAAAAATTCAAGCCCTTGAAAGGAAAGCAGAGGAAAGCACTGCTGATCAGCCAAATTTGCTCGATTCTCGACTTTCCAAAGGCATTGAAAATCTTGACAAGAAAAAAGCTTTTGTAATTTTATTGCAGATTTCTTAAATTAATTTTGTTAAGTTGCTTAAGATTTCATTGGTTTTTCTTAACTGACCAGGAAGCATCATTTGTTGCCTATTTGGAAAAATTAGATAAGGAATGCGAAGAGGCTGAAGCAGAAGCTACCAAGATAACAAAATTCAAAGAAGTAAGAAATTGTCTTTGAACAGAAATATTTTTGTTATTTATACCAAAATATGGGGACTAGTATCAATGTTGAATATGCACTATGCTGTGATCAGTGATCCAACAAATTATTTGAATTGTACTTTGAACTGTGTTTTGTGACTGAACATTTTATCATTTCACTCTCTTAATATTTTTTTAATAATGGCCTTTTTAGCTAAATACATCACCTTGCATCAATTATTTGCTATTTTATTATTGCTTTTTATTTTATTATTTATTTCTTAATCTATTATTATTATTTTTTATAATTAGTTTTTGTCATCATTTACTACTTTTGATGAAGGTCTCAAACATGGGAACTTCACTCCCTGAGGACTGGAGTCTGAGGACCAAGATGAAATTTTTTGTTCCAACATCATCAGTGGAGAAGTTTTGGCCAATCAGAGGAACTGATGAGGCCCAAGGCATAGCTGATTTCATCAGCAAAACAGTTTGTTAATTTGTAATGCTTGGCTTTACATGCAGTGGTGTGAATGGATAGCATAAATTGTAAATCCAGGAAAACAAAGATTTAAAACAAGTTCTTCAGAGTCACTTGATGTACTGGTCATATCCAAACCTACCTTGGCTTAAACTCTTCCCAAGAATGGATGCTGGCAAGCAGAAGTATGGCTGAATTATGTGTTATTTTGATTAATATCTTTTATTGCATATTATCATGATTTGTTGTGTCATAGATGACATTTCATTTGTGTTTTGTCAGGATGGATTTGCAAGGTGTACCAAATCTCAACAAAATTGCTGAAAATTCTCTTTTTAATGAGTGGTAAGTTAATTAATTCAATTATTTGAATGAGCAGTGAAACATTTAAACATGATAGGTGTCTCTGATGCCAAGCAAATGGTGCATTATAAATTAACTATTATTATTATTAATTCTGATTCTACATTCAAACTATGGTTAGGCTGCTTAAATATTTGTTAGGCTAGAATTTTATTTTACTTTTTGCTGTATCAGTGCTAATTTTGCTGAATATTTTGTTATTGTATTTCTATACATCAAATTTAAATATCTGAGCTTAACGTCTAGAATGCATGAGAATATGCTTTGACCTTATTCTGAAAAGATTTTCTATATTAAATATTTAAACCACCTCTTGGTACAAAAAATCCTTAAACACTCATGTAACTTGTTCATTAATGTGCTGCCTTGTTAAGTCAGATTAATGACTAATAAATCTAATGACATCTAATAAAATGCTTTTGTTCAGGTTGGGTGCCATTAGTTCCTGCTACCAAAACATCAGACAAGACTTGTGTCCATATATGTTTGTGTGTTGTCAACACATGACTATCCTCTTCATCAGTGCTTCTGCCAGTGGTAAAGGAGAAGCTGTTACCTTGGTAACACCAACCACAAGAGGCCTGAGGAAATCTTTAGACAATGAAGGTGGGAAATAAAAATTTGTAGTGATTTTAAATCATTGTATCCCTCCTCATTTCTCAATAATTTGCTAATTGTTTGTTAGGAATTGATTACAAACTCCCATTGGTGACAAAAAAGACCAGGAAAATAAGTGAAGACAGGTGAAAATTACCTTGTTATTTTATTACAAGCTAATAATATTATTGGTTTAAATAGCTGGATGTTTTCTAACATATGTTGACAAAGTGAAATATTTTTGTTCAAACAAGTTTTGTTAAAATAAGCTCTCCATTTGGAGAAGACAGCTTTCTCAGTTATACACTTGCACTGTTTTAAGTACGAAAAAACTGTCACTAAATCTACATTTGTAGTTTTTGACTGATCAGTTTCGGCCTCTAAGGCCATCATCAGGGTAATAAGAAAATACGAAAATTTGTGAAATGTGTAAAGTATAAAATGCAGAGCAGATGCAGCTGTTGTCTCCTTTTCTTGTTGCTTATTTAAAAAGTAGGCACTAAGTCTTACCTAAGAACTTTTTATCATTAAAATCAATGATTGTATGATTTCTTATTCCTGTATAATTTGGAATTACATTTCCAACTTAGTACTTATGAAAAGAGTGGCACATCATGTTGTTCAGATATGATGAACAATGGAAACAACAAATCAACAACTGACAATGAGGTTTCTGACTGTGATAAAGATCCTTGTGCAATCAATAAAGATGAAAAGCCTGGAGATGAAGATGATGATGATGATGAGGATGATGAAGAATGGCTTGAAAAATTAGGACTTGATAAGAAACATTATCAGTCAAGGGACACTTCAATATCAGCAAAAAAGTGAGTTTTGAACAAATGATTTAGTGCTTATTTAATGGAAAACTTAAGCCCATAATTAATCTTATACGCATTTATGCAATTAAGATTTGTCTCGATGAGTTCCAAAGTATGGCACCTAATTTTTATGTCGGTCAATGATTTTCAACTATAAGTTTTCATCAAAACAATTTGTGCATCTCACATCAAATATTTCAGTGTCTCACTTGATAACAAGACAACTATTGAAGTTTTACTGCAACTTTTAAATAGAGATTTTGTTGCAGCAACTCAACTGAGGCAGATGATGACTTCAGGATGATAGATTACAGACCAACATCTGCTGTATTAATGCAAGGAGTCAACAGCAATGCTTTCTTCAACTTCTTCGTCAATAGTTCTCATGTACTTTCAACTGTGGGACCTTTGGCTGGTATTCCACCAACCATTTTGTCTCCCTCTGCCTTCAAAAACTCAGCGCTGAGATCGATCAATGTTTGTGTACTTTCTCTTTTGTTTGTTTTAATTGTAAGACTATCATTACTGTGACTTGAAATGGCATTATTATTTATGTACATAGACTTTATTTTAGTACCTCCATCTTGTTCCAGATTTGCAAAACAGGGGAGTTGGTCAACAATCTTGAACACTTGATCACAATTAAAAACACAGATGATAAAAGGACACTTTTTGAGATTTCGGGACCTGTACTTCCACATGCTTTCAAAAATATTTGTCAGTTCTTTGGTTCAAATTGCGAGGTTTATAGCGGCCTCTTCACAGTTTTGGAATCATCTGTGCCTTTCAACTGCTTTGGAGCAGACAAACAAGTCTGTGAGGAAGCAGGCCTTACAGAGAACCATGGTGACAAAATCACGAGGTTGCGAAACTCAGCAGTGAGGAGTGTAGAGTTTGGTGATTCATTGTTCAAGTGGAATGATAAAGAGTGAAAAAAGAATAAAATTTGCATAAATATGCTTTTCTTTTACTTTAAAGGAATTTCGTGTACCAATTCCCAGGGCTTCTGCTTCAAAAGAGGCCTCAAAAATTGAATCATGATCACCTTTTTTTTTTTTCTATTACCAAAATTGACATAACTTGACGCAGGGGTCTCCCAAATTTTGTAAATGGCCCTGGCCTCATCAAGGCTCTGAATAGCCCTGTTCAGGTTTATTTAAATGAGGCGCTATTACGTTGGGAATCTAGAATTATCTTCATCGACGCTATACGCACGAAAATGGTGATTATCTATTAGCTAAGTAAAAATAAGGGCAAAGCAACTTTGAAATTTCCTTGAAAAAAGTTGCCCGACGATCTGCTTATGGATCAACAAGTTCGGGAACCCTGAAGTATATAAACCTTAAACTTGTGCCCGTGGCGCGACCGTCCTAATCATCTAGTTATGAAATGGACGTTAATCAAACACACACACACACACGCCCGTGGCGCGATTCATGCCACAAGTCAAAAGTATTTTTGAGCATTACCTGAAGATCTTTCTTCACCAATATTTGCGCAATTTCTGATATTTTAATGTAGTATAATTCGAAATCAGAAATTGCATTGTTCAGAATATTTAGGCTTAAAATTGCTTTACGTTCGAAATGGCTTTTGCGAGTTATACTTAGTAGTATTTAAAATATCGTAGTAATCGTTACAGAAATATAAATGTGGCCTATTTTTGCAAATTTTATCAATAAATGCCGTTATATGAAAGAGAATCAACGTTTCATTGATCAAGACGTAAATTGACGTAAAGACGTTCATTGATTAAAATAACTTAATCTATTTCATGAAATATCTCTATTTTACTTGGAACAAGCCATATATTACACATGTACTAAATGGGAGCTGTTGCGATATGGGATGCACATACGAGCCAATTTTAAATTGTGTGCCTTAACCACCTGATGTTTTGAAATTTACAGCTTAACGATTCGTTTTATTGTTATTGTATCGATAAGAGCATTTATCTGCTTAGATATATTCAGGAAATGTCTTTCAATCGAAAACACATTTTAATAAACACATTTTCGCAAAAGGTGAATTAATTTTAATCAGAAAAAATTCGAAAAAGTGATGTTGTAAAATATGTTTTAAAATTGATATAAATTGTTTTTAAAGATTACTGTAAATTTTATAAAGTCGGCGCTAATCTACGTAACTTTGTTTATATCTTCTATTGATCGCTGGATGGTTTGGGTCTGTTAGATTACATTATAAAGAATGGAAGAACACGGTACTGATGAGGCTGAACTTAATGAAACTTTGTATCATCACTCCAGTAACTACGGTATTGCTGATTTAATATTAGTTTTCTGAGAATTTGTAAATGAAATGATGTCATGGTTGTCATGATGTTTCAGTGAAGACATGCCACTGAAATGAGCTTAATGCGACGTTTTAATTACTAGCTAATAGAAATTCTGAAAATGAGATGAATGAGGAGGACTGCGAGCCATGTGATGGAGAACCACTGAGAGAGCAGGTAGTTATTTACTGCTGTAATATTACTGCAGTAATGTTGCTTACATATTACTTCTAAATATAGTATTAGATAATGTTATATAGTATAGTATATTACAGTAACATATTAGTATTCTAAAGCAGCTGAATTGGTTATGAATGGCAATAGAAATTATTTTGAATGTACATGGAAATAATATTTAAATTATAACAAATTTATAAATAGTGCAATGTTTTTTATTAGGAATTTATATAAAAGTCATTAATTGATGTGCATTAAAGTACTGATATGTTACCATGAATCACATTCTAGCATACTATTACTTTAATGGTTTTTAGTTCTGCTTTCAGGATCGTTTCCTACCAACCGCAAATGTGGCAAGAATAATGAAAAAAGCCATTCCGAAGTCAGGCAAGGTTCGATACTTTACATGAATATCTTTGTATGTCTTGCTTTTTCAATTCTGCAGTTTAATGCACGATACAATTATTGTTGTAAAGATTTTCTCAATAATAATTATTACAGATGTTCAGAATTTAGATATTTAATGGTTTTGGGATTTTTTTTTATTTATTATAATTTTCATATAAATGACTCAGATATTTGCATCACATCTTGATTGGCCATCATTAACAAATTTGTGCAGATAAAGTCATGATTAAATCTTCACTCTCGTGGACAACGACTAAATTCTTCTAATTTGTTGTCATTTGTCATCAGATTGCTAAAGAGGCAAAGGATTGTGTGCAGGAATGTGTGTCTGAATTCGTGAGCTTCATAACGAGCGAGTAAGCAGCACTTATTTGATCACTTGGAGAGCAACATACAAAAACCTATCGCAGAATTATTGCTGTATTTGTGTACTTTTATATCTGTGGCTTAAAATTTGTTAATTAAACGTCATTGTAATGTTCATCCTACGACAGAGCGAGCGACAGATGTCAACAGGAGAAAAGAAAGACAATCAACGGGGAGGACATTTTGTACGCCATGTCGACGCTCGGCTTCGATAACTACATAGAACCCCTCAAGGTTTATCTTCAAAAGTACAGAGATGTGGGTTTTCAAATTTCATTAAATTGCCCGAGGATTGAAATCATGCTTTATTGATTTATGACTTGTTTGTGAAGTATTCATTTGTGATATGTTTGAAGTTTAAACAATTAACATAAACATCGATGCTTAATTTCTGAAATAAGGAATTATTTTTTAATATAATTTGGAATTGAATAATGATGTGACATTGATTTTAATGCTTATTGTAAAGTTTTTGCTTGCTTTTATCTTTGATCTTTTTAGACAATTTCAAAGTCTTTTCTTAATGCACAGCGTTTTTAATAGAGCGGCCGATAACACTGATTACACTCATAAACATAATTAATGTAATTTCTAGCATTAACTGTTTCATTTTTAACAGTCTACAAAGAGCGAGAAAACGTTTGTCGAAGACAAAATTGTGGAGTTGAATGCTGAAGATTCTTATGGTGCAATTCACAACTTTGTTACTTTATGAAGATTATGCTTTGGTTCATTAACCTGCTAATGTTAATGCTCTACTTACAACTATTTTGTAGATATTAAAGCCACATTTTTGAATTTTAATGTTCAATGAATTTGTAACGATTTTGCCAAATTTGATGGAGGTAACAGTTAAATAAATTTGAAATGTGTTGATGATAATTGCTGTTGCTGACACAAATTTTCAATTTGAAGGCTCAGTTTTACTCGCTGACCAGTCACTGATTTTCACGACCACTAATGTTAGTTTCTAGGTTCTTGCCAACAAATTTTGTGCTTAATAAATATGTTCACATTGCTAGCACTTTCACTATGAGTTGTATATAAGGCTTGTTTATAAGGTTTAATTTGAAATTGTAGTGAGTTAACTAAACTAGACTGTTACATTCGGTGGTTATGATGACAGTGAGATTTGAATTTGTTTTTCAGGCAACTCAACAGAACTTTGGCTGAGGATTGTTGTGAAGTGGGAGTTTGAGGAAATATTAACTTTTTTTGAGAAGGCATTTTATATCAATTCTTGTTTTGTTTGAATGGCAGTAAATGATAATAAAAATGTTAGAATGTCTTTGAGAAATATAATTTATGGGACTAAAATTTGCGTTACTACTTTGCATTACAAGGCCATTATGTAAAACGAATGTTTTTATGGATGGTAATAGACTCTTTTGAGTGAGGCTGGTTCATCACAATGGTTATTTTTGGGCGTTATTTTCTATTTGTGGACCAAGCGCATAATTGTAGGTCTTACAGGCTGACCTGAACGTCCTTATTTCGCAATTAAATCGACGTAATCGAATCCAGAAAAATTAGAAGAGCGGGAAGCAGTTCTGCATTCGACTATTGTCGAGAAAGATTGGGATGATCACGGCTGCATACACGTTTCCTACATGGAATTCATAAAAAAATGAGTACGTTGTTAGATGTATAAACATTATTTTGTTAACTATCCAATGTTTGAAAAATGTGAATTTGGAAATGGAAGGCAAACAATTATTTTTCGATTTTCTTTTTAGTGCATTTATTGCATTACTCTGTAGACCCAAAAAGAGTTTTATAAGTGATTTGTTTAAGTGGTAATGATTAGACATATTAATAGCAAAAATCCAACAACCCAAACCTATTGAGTGTTTGCTTTGGAATATCAATCGATATTTGACGAAATACAGCGCTTGGAGTTATATTACCGAAATGACATCAAAGTTAGAAAAACACGTAGGATCAACACGATCGTGGTTGGATCGGGGTAAAAAAAAGTGGGGTAAAATTTGAGTGCAAGGAATCACAATAGATTTTGGAACGTGTAAATTTTTAGTTGTAAATTGTGCATCATTTTAACGGCCGTTGTAATTGAGGCTGCAATCCTGCTCTTAACGGTGAGAGTTTAATGTTTTGGAATTGCTCAATTCATGCTTTGAAGATTGTCATGTTGGCAAGCGATCGTCATTAGCCTTGATTCTTTTTATGAATAACCGAAAACACTTGAGTCATGCAATGATAATAAGTTTTAAGGATTTCCATGCTTTGCTTCTATGTTGGTGTTGGATCAACCAAATATTTCCACATATCTGGAACTATTGATTTAAGTTGCGCGTGGTAACAGTTTATTATATTTTCAGTTAATCTAATTTTTTGATGTTGATATTTGTTTATATATAAGACTTGAATTATTTCATTATGAATGTTTCTGGATGGTGATGCCATTTCTGCATTGCAAGGCATTGATTGTTAAGAGTCAATTCTTGTACCCTAATCACCAGGAATTTGTGAAGAGGTTGTCAGACTTGTATTTTCAGTGTGTTTAAGCTAGCTCATGCATTTCATTTAAGATCTAAGGGGCCATCCATAAATGACATCATGCATTCAGGAGCAGGAGGGGTTCAAACATTTTTGATGATATGTGACTGGGGGAGAGGGAGGGGACTAAAAGATGTGATGTCACATCATTTGAAGAAAAAATAAGCAGAAGAAATCATCTTCTGACACAAACAAGAAGCAATTTCTTTGTCAAAATATATAAGCCCAGTGAGAATTGCAGCTCGCAAAGAGAAATTATGGCAATAATAGCGAATGAAGAAAATTGAGAATGTGCGGGAGAATGTGGATTGATGAGGACTATTTAGAACTAAATGAGACAACAACACCAGAGAAAAAATGCTCTGCCAATCTATTCTATTCTAATCTATTCATTGAATGAACATTTCTCATTGCAGTGGGAGAATCAGGAACAATAAAACTTTTATATTATCAACTTAGCTATAAGTGACTTAGATATAGGATGGTAAATGACATTGTGCATTTTGAATATATTTTTAACATAGCACTAAATCATTTTGTAAAACAATTACTTCAAATCATAATTAAATCACAATTGCATTTAAATTAATTTACAAAAAAATATTTTTGAATTTCTATGAAAATTATGAACTCATGAAATCACAAATGAACAAATTTAATAAAGTTAATTGATATTAATGTTAACAGGAAATGAAGCTCCATAAAAAGAAATTGGATACATTTTGTTGGTTAATTAAACTCAAAGCAATGATTTGAATTTTCAAGCACTTTACTTTGAAACATTTTGGAAGAGATTATAATACTATTTCTTGTAGACTCTGACAGTTCGGGTTGAGGATCGTATCTGTGAAAATTGAATTTAGTGTAAAATGATTAGAGTAGCCAATAATTAGTTTTGGATAATCACTTATTGAAACAAAATGTCACAGCATTAAATATTCTTAAACAGTCAGTGATTCTGTTCAATAATAATTGAGAATAATTGAAAGATTCCCTGAAACTGTTTATAAAAGCCAATTTCTTTTTCATTTCCAAGATTGGAAAAACACTTAAAAAACATTGTCACAGTTCATTTGTATAGCTCCACATAAGCATTCCACCAGAGGCCCTTTTTTGTTAACCATTTATGTAATGCTCCTTCCAAAGTACGCTCGTGGAGATGCTGGCCGGGGACACGAGATGCATTGTCGTTGCCATTCCTGCTGCAAGCAAGAATGCAACCCTCCGAGCCGACTTGCACTCCGAAGCTCGACCGCTCGGCTACCGATGACCACACGTCACGCGTCGCATTAATTTTTTTCACTTATTTGTTTTCACATTGATTTATGATGCTTGCAGGGATTTGATAAGATCTACAATTGCGGTGATGATGGTTATAAGTAAAATGTCCCTCACCTTGTCACAATGATGTCACATTGCTCATCCCCTTGCAGGGGCATCCAATCCTGCACATCATCATTATCATCACCAGTGTCATTATTATTATTGTCATTAACATTTTGATTATTATCGGGGCAAAATAATTTTTTGTAACTAAAAGAAGTATTGCAGACACAACGTACAAGTTACTATTCTGTTAAGTAGTGATTGCAGCGAAACTGAACGAATATTGATTTTTTAATTTTTCCATTTAACAAATATTTGAATTAAAGCTTCATAATTAGAATTGAACTCTTGAGTAGCTCCTGCTCTTTTCAAATTGATTGTTTGCCAGATGTATATTAATCAAAGGAACAGTTCAATTTATAAAAGCACCATCTGTGCTGGATCGATTATATATCACTTTTCTCAATGGTGATGATGCAAGCTAGGTTGGGAAGGGATGACTATTTCTTAACTTATTCCTTTATTGCCAACGGGTGGTTGCACGAGACGCAAGCTCCAAGTAGGTGCTCGGATTCTTATTTCACTATCGGTACTTGGGAATAGATGCTCATTTGTTATTTCTAATGTCAATTGAATCAGCAATTGGAATTTAAAAAATAATTTATTTCATGGAAACACCGCAGTGAGTTGCAGGTCGTTTAAAAGTTAGTTTTTGTGTTAAGTGAGAAGGAAAGGTTTGAATTAGTGGGAATGTGTGGAGTTAATGCCGAGGTTAATTTCTCGTTACTTAATGTATAAATATGTCGTATTTCTCCGCATTGATTTTAAGAAAGTTTCCGTCGCTCATAAATGAATTTCAAGTGAAATGAAGTTTCAAATTGCTTTGTGCTCTTCAACTTTCGACTACAACTATTTATTTGATTTCAATTTTTGTAAGTTTCATTGAAGGACAATTTGAAGTTTCAGAGTGTGGTTTTAAGTTTATTTTGAGTAAAATAAGTATTTAATTATTTAAAAAAGTCTCAATGGCCACCTTTACGTTACTTTACAAGCTACATTTTTTTGTGAGGGAGATTTGTTTATGACTAGGTACTCATTGTGGTATTCAATGTGGTACTCATTGTGGTATTCAATGTGGTACTCATTATGATATTCATTGTGGCTAATGTATGTTAACAGAGTACAAGAAAAACAAGTCCAACTAATTCAGCATTAACTCCTCCTCTCACTAGTTTGCTAAACCAAGACAAGTAGATGTTGTTACATAATTCTGAGGTGAGGAAATAAATGCCTAAAGTTATATTTTATTTATGAGACTTAATGTAATTTACATGACATCATCTAATTTATAAGGTATCATGTAATGTATAGGATACCACATAATTTGTAAGATATCATGGAATTTACAAGATATCATTCATAAGATTTTATCTAGAAGAGCCAATGAGATTCATGCCTATAATGTTCTTCGATTAACTAAACATATAAAAATGTTTAATTTGCCTATTATCAATTAGTAATTGATTAGTAATTGTTAGATTGTGTTTTGATTGACATGCGTGGCAGTTTTTGAAAAGGTTAATGGGCTAAGGTTCAGAAGTTAAAGTTCAAAGCTTGATTTCATCCATCTCAACAGCCAAGCAAGAATGATACAAATGCCAGTTATTTGAAGGGTCAATGAATTTTGTCATCTATTTTCCTGTTTGGATCAATTAGAAGCAGATCATTTTATTTTGCATATATTTGGTATCATCATCATCATCATCATCGTCAATTTATTCACAAATTGTCTAGTCTGTAAAAAGGAGGCTAAAATAACACAACAGAAATGAGACTGTGGAAGTGCTTTTCTTAAATTTTAAATTAATCCTCAAATGAAATTGTTTTGAGATCTAAAAATTATCATTTTGATACTAATTTTCATTTTGCTTTCAACTTGTTGTTGAAATTCTCTACCATTTTACTGAGGCAATTACATTTACACAACTCATTTCAAGACGTCTCATCGCATTTAACTTTATCTCCTTCTTTCTTTTGCTAGAGTTATTTTAGCCACAAAATGTAAATCGTAGGAAGGTGTTTTTCGTTCTAACTCTTGCTTAACATTTACCAAATATTCGAATGACTGAACATTATTTTCGAGTCTTTAACACATTCTACAGAACACATTCAATAAAGAAATTTCTTTCTTCTTACAGAAAAAGCCTTTCAAGCGTATTAGTTGTACTTGGAAAGACCTCACAACCCTCCATTAATGTCTTAACCATGTCATCGGTCTCTTTGAACAGCATCATATACTCAGCTGTTGTCACCCTGCCATGGATTCTTCTGGCATTGGTGAGCCATCTCAATGTGGGGGCTGGAAGCACCCACTGGGTTGTTACTGCTGATGGGAGAGTTCAGGCCCAGGTAGGTTTAGTAGAAATTAGTCATTGCTCCTCATCATAATTTTCATAAGTATCATAACCATGCCTAGGTTATTAGGGATGCAATTCACTTGAAATTTAGTGCGAGGTTAACAATCTTTATATCTGTAAAGAATCTATAAGCGCCCCTGACCTTACGCTTATGGAGCTCTATAAATAAATATATTATTATTATTATTATTATTATTATTATTATTATTATTATTATTATTATTATTATTATTATTATTATTATTATTATTATTATTATTATTATTATTATTATTATTATTTATGTTTTAAGCTCAAAAGTTAGCATTTTCATTTTGCTGTTTACATGGTTGATCTCATTTAACGTCTTTATTTAGATGGTTAATCTCATTTAACGTCTTTATGAATGAGGATTGAATGGATTGATTCTTTAAATTGAAATTTGAAACGTCGCTTAATAAAATATTACTTGAATGCGATCAACTCTGCCTTCAATGAAACATTTGTTCATAAAGTTATGCTTTGTTGGAGCACTTTAACTTTTATTGACTTATGGCTGCACAATAGCAGCACCTCTCGAACCATTGACTTTATTTATTTATTTATCCTTGTTGTTACTTTACCACAAACTTTCACTATCTTTACGTGGGCATCGGTAAAACGTTGCATTGATTTAGTGATTAATGTGTGCACGTTGGCCGAATGGGTTACATTCCTGAATGTGGTGGTAATGGCAACAGTCGTAATTTGTCGTGCACGAATCCCTGAATGCACTGCCACCAGCACACTTGGGAAGGAGTGCCATATAAATTGTTAACAGGAAGTGCCTCTGAAGATATTTATGCATATAGCCATGTTGCACGTGGTGCTTTATTAATGAAGTACATTTACGTTAAACAATGTATTAATTGTTTTTTCAACCAGGCCGATTCCATGTTCAACCTCCAGTGTCCGTACGACGTCATGGTTCTCCTGAACCAGGAAAAGAGGAGGGACTTGGCAGAGGCAATTCGGATGGAACTGCTCACTAAGGACACCTCTGAAACTCCCGACGAGAAGGACACAGGTGCTCGTCCGATCGCTTTCATAGATTTTTTGTTGGCTAGTCCTGAATATTTTATTCATAACTTTGACTAGCATCCGAATTGAACATCCTTATATTTTTGTCGAATCTGAACATCATCACCATGCTTCACTTTTTTCGTGGAATGTAAAATGAAACTGAATGGAACGAATTGTTGAGGGACTGAGGTTCTTCATTTCATTTATGGTTTCATTGCATCGCTTGATAATGATTTCTTTCAATTAATTGAAAATCAAATAAATCCATTAATTAGTTGTTCTCAGTAGATTAATATTATTATCGTTATTATTATTATTATTGGATTATTTTGGCTTTAAATTGATTTGTACTTATGGAATCATCTTTTTGGCAGGCTAAAAATAGTTTAGCTTTATATTGAATTTGTTTTTGTCCAAAATTCATGCTTGATTTATTATTGCTGTCATGAAATTTGAAGCAAAATAATAGTCTGTGAATAAGTTTTATATGGCCACGATGACAGTGGTAGTGTTAGTTACAGTCAACTTCATTGATAGCACAATCATGTTTGATAACCTTTTTAATGTATTATTAGTCAGTATTTATTATTAGTATTTATTATTGGCATTGTTGCACATTGATGCAACCTGTATTTCATTATTCAAACTGTTTACTTTTTTTCTAGATTTTGAGAAAGAATTTTATGCCTCGGACCCCAATTGTTCTGCTGCAGGGAAACCTCTGATAGAATTTGATTTTTATAAGGGCTTCCTCATCACTCACGATGATAAGAGGCTGAGGTAATTGATTGGCTGATTGACTTTCAATCATTACAATTTCATATCACCGTCATCATCATTGACAACAAAACTTGGCACGATCTTCATCCTTGCCAGTTTAATACGATTATAAATTAAGTAATAGGTAATTACAATTAGCCCCAGACAAATGCCTTCAAGCTTCCATCATAAGGGAGCAGAGCAACACCCATCTTTGCTGCCACAATTTATGCCTCTGCCACAAAATAGTCCACAGTTTCACTCACTGCACCTTTCCAGACTTCCCCGATTCATGTCGTCTCGAATACGTGGCCGTCCCCTCTGTTTGAGCCAAGAAAAATGCTCCACCACTCATAGGCTGCATTTATTCATCAGCCTAGTCATCAAACCCTGGAATTCTCTCAAAAAAAATTGTAAATGGCTAATGTAAATTGTAATGTTTCTGTCGGTTTATCAGACGATGATGATGAAAATTCAATTAATTTTTCCACCAATTGTTGCTTAAAGGTCTGAGGATTACATGGCAGCAGTGGAGTTCGACGACCACAGGACGATCCCAAACAAGGCTCCTACTTGTGCTGACTACATGCCACTCGAATTCAGCATGCACTCGTTTGAACATTTTGAGGTAATTATTGTCACCAATGTTATTGTTATCACCATTAATGGTATTAACAACAACAACAACAACAACAACTTCACCATCATTATCATTATTAATATTTTTATTTTCCCGACCAAAAAACAGCCTGCTACAAAGCAATCAGTCCGAATAATGAACCACATCCAAACATATNAGCAGCAGCAGCAGCAGCAGCAGCAGCAGCAACAACAACAACAACAACAACAACAACAACAACAACAACAACAACAACAACAACAACAGCAGCAGCAGCAACAACAACAACAGCAGCAACAGCAACAACAACAATAGGAACTACAACAAAATAATAACAATATTGTTATTACAGCAATAGTAATAATAATATTGTTGTTAATGTTATTTTAATGTCAATGTGAATGTCTGTTTGGGTTTCTTTGTATGCTCCTTATTTCAATTTGTTTCTTTTATTTAAACAAAAACCAATGCAAAAGTTAAAACAATCAGTCATCCTTTGTGATGTTGTGATTGATTCGACGATGATGATTCTACAGACAAACTTGCCACTTTGCAGGGCATGATAGAAAGACACAACCTGACCTCGAGAGAAGAATTAGATTTGAAGCATCTCCTTCCCGAAGATATGGAAAAGTTTGGCAGCTTTGTGGCTTCCAATCTGGAGAAGGTAGTTGTGTGGTTTGAGTGGTAGGAAACATGTTTAGTTGTTGTTTTTGTGATGTTGTCCTTTAAACCACTAAATAGTAGTTTCAGAACCCAATTTCTGATTTAACAATTGGAGCAGCATGATCAATTTGTGATCATTTATGATCAATTTGTGATCATTTATGATCAATTTAAGATCAATGATGAATTAATTATATCTTAAAAAAGCAATTGCTCGGTCACTGAAAGTGTCACGGGATCATCGCGTTTGGCGTAATGATGTCTTTTAGAACATTGGTTTCTTAAGTGGATTTTAATTGGCCTGCTAAGTGACTAATAGCATTGCAGTGTACTGCAGAAGTAATTAACATTTTCCTTGTTTTCAATAATCGGAATATCCTCATCTCATAATTGGCACACTGTCATTGTTTTGTGCCTCAGTTTTGCGATCCATCACAATCACTCCATCACTCCAAGCTCTCTCCAGTCACTTTTAATTCATGTGACTTGTGGTGGTTTTCCATTGAAACATCCCTGTCTCCTTCTCCTTGATAAAACTTGCAAATCTACTAAAATGTAAAATGTATAATTTTATGATGGACTTCAGTTTGCTTGACTCATGTTTGCTTCGTTGTGATGCTGGCCAATGCAAAAATAACTTTTGACAATAATAGTAAAAGTATCAGTGAAAAGAAAATAAGCAACAACAATAATACTAATAACAAGATGAATAAACATTTTTGAAGAATACAACGTCCTGGATCTATTATAATCTGGCATCCTTTTATTGGAGGGTCAAAGGTGATTCATTACAAACAGTCGAGTGCCTCAGGCGGTCCTTGCACTTCTCTCCAAGGTGATGATGATGATTGTGGTTATATTAGTTATTGTTGGTTATGACAATATTTTCACCATTTGATTGCTTAAATTAATTAATTTGTTATGAAAAGAGATTTATATTTATATTCCACTTTCATTACTTTTGCATGATTCCTGATTGCATAACTATAGAAAGGACTTTTAATTGGCCGTTCCAACAGGGAGTTCAAGGACATAGCTTTGGTCAGCCTGGCCAGCATCTTGCACCAGAGTCGTCGGTCGAACGAAGCAGCCATCGTCCTCCACGCTGCCCTTGAGATTTCAAACATCTTCAGTGAAGAGCATTTTGCTCTTGGAAACATTTATGCTGTTAGCATACCGTCGTCATCATCATCATCATCATCATCATCATCCGCATTAAATCATTGTCATCACCTCACTTAGTTAAACTTAATGATCCATTAATTCTCATTGTTTGCCAGTGCATCGACTGTTTTTATAACGAACCAAGTGAAATGAAATGCTACTCCTTCATTTATAATCCTTCCTTCATTCACTCATTCGTTTAGCTTTCATTACTTCCATTCTTTATTCAGCAGTATGCAGTGTGAGAGATGCTTTTTTAGATGAAATAGTGGTTCTTCTTTTTGACTGTTAAAGAGTTTGGTTATTTATTGTTATTGTTATTATTATTATTATTATTATTATTATTATTTATCAGCTATTTAAGTTATTTACTTGCATCATCATGTTATTGTAAATCCATTTAAGGTGCTCGGTGATTTCAACAAGTCTGTGATATGCTACGAAAATGCTTTGAAATTGGAAAAGAACCACATGGAGGCACATTTGAGGAAGAATGCTGTCCACTGCCATATCAAGCTGAGCCTTCTTCTTGAGCAAAAACACAGGTAAATGTGATGACGACGATGTGCATTTTTAGTCTCAATGGTAACTTGACATTCACTTGTGCCTGACAGTCATTGAAGCTAAATATTCTTTTTTATCAATTTTCTTTTGTTACTCGACCCTTTGTTCAGATCACTGCAGAAAACACTTGATGACCTCAAGCAATACCAGACGAGGCACGAGACATGGCAAGCACTGCACAGAAAGATGCAGAGTGAACAACTCCACTCAGAGGGTAAAATGAAGCAAGACATATTTTATAGGGAACATCTTAAAAGGGTCAAAGAGTCTACAAAAGGTGGGGATTGATATGTCATTAGTTTTTGATCCGTAGATGACATGTGAACCGAATAATGGGTGGTTATTATTAAAAATCAATCAGTCATTTTACTAATAGAGATTAGATGATGTTGCTGCCACCTGAGCTAAACTAAGAGTAAACATTATTTATCTAGAGAGGTGCCAACTTGAAAATGACTTTTAATGAGAAGTTGGTTTGAAAGGTTTTTGTTTCTCCATAGAACCCCATCTTTCTGCACTTGATCTCCATCTCATATCTGCCCACCACACCAGTAAAAGCAAAAAAATGTTCGACCTTGAAAAGTTCAACAGTGTCCTGGTCAAAGGTGAACCTTCACCTAGCAACAACACTGTAGACCATCCAAAGCAACCGAACACCAAAGCGGACGGCAAAAGGGACGCTCCACTGGAAAAGCCAAAACAGTCGCAGGACCAAGATTTCCTTCAATACATTCACAAGTATCTTGCCGAACATCCGCTCATCTCTTTGAACCGAGAGAGTCGCGATTCTAGCAGCCTTGATAATGTGCCAAATGCTGGTGTGCAGCAAAAGGTTAGTGGTTTAAAAGTTAAGACCTACAAAGTTAAGTCTTTTCAATTGGGGCACAAGTTGGCTCGTAGGGTTTAGCTTTCGTACGAGCGACGATAAAAGCAACAGTCGTTATGTGTCGTGTTCGCAACCCAGCTTGCACCACCATAAAGCACCTCTATGCTTAAGGCATTAGGGGCCCTTAGAGCATTTATATAGCGCCATCTCCCAATTCACTTTATTCTACAAATTCACTTTAGTATTAATATTATTATTATTACTATTATTTATTATTGTTATTATTTTTATTTTTATTCAAACATTTTAATAAAGAAGTTTGTCTAATTCTTTAATATGTGACACAACTAATTAACTAATATGATAATTATATTATAATAATTATAATCAACATAATAATAATAATAATAATAATAATAATATGATTAAATGGCATTTTAGTAAGCTGTTGATTGAATATCACATGAACAGGTAGGAAAACCTCAACTGGATGATGACTGGCCTTCAGAAGGTGAGTGCGACAGGAATGTTCAACACTTTCCTTCCTGGAGTGAATTTCAAACCGTGTTCTTGTCGCTTCAGAAGAAAGGCTTCGAGTAGGATTAGTTACTACAACACACTTTTGTATTTTTTTGTTGTCACATTTATTGTTATCCTAGAAATCATTTGAGACCATCACAAAAATTGACAGCATTGCTCATCTTCTGGGTTTGGGTCAGGGCCTCAACGAAGGGCAGGCTCACTCTTTTCCGTGGTACCCTCCTCTCTGCACCCCTCCGCCTTCCCCGTCGTCATCGGCCGACATTCCAGAGGGACCGGGAACGTACGACCACATATCAGCTGTCAGGGACAGAGCTTCCTTGAGAGTTAAGCTGGAAGATCCAACCATGAAAGAGGTGCTTGTTTTACTGATCCAAGGACTTGATCATGCAATCATGTTCACTAATTGATATTCAGCAGTTGGTTTAGGGAAAGGAATGATAGCTCCATTGTCGAGTTTAAGTTCATGAGGCTGTGATGTGCATTATAATAATATTATTATAAATGTTCTAAGAAATGAGTATTTAATGTTTTAAATGATGATGATGATGATGAATCTGCATTGAGGAGTCATTATAAAAGAGCTTATCCATCTCTATGATAACGACAGGTGATTTGGTTTATGTTGCTGTCGATTGTCGTTATAACTTGCAATAAATCATTTCTGTAATGTTTGCTCTATGTCGATTTGATTCAATTCATTTGCTATTTAATCTATTTCCTTAGAAAATGCAATAATTCAAAAATTAATTTTATAATAACCATCATCACCTCATTTGTGTCCAGGTGTTGGCTATGCAGATCACTCAGAATGAGAAGCAGGAAATAACACTCGAAGAAATTGGACAAAGGATTCTGACGGCTCTTAAAAATGTGAGTTGATCTTGTGCTTGGGTGGCCTCATCTCCAGTTGTATTTCAAGGACACATGCTGGTAGTGGAACGATTGTTAGTTACTAAGTTACTAAGTCATTTCAATGAAATGATTGTTTATTAATAAGTTGATAAGTTAATCATTTCCACTTCATTGGAGCAAACCTTTCCAATCAGCAACATTCCTAATCCTGTGCCAACAATCTTTCTGTCAAGGACTTGAGAAGGCATTCTAACTTAACTGAAACTGTGCACACTCACGTGATGAAAATGTTCATCATATTTTCTGCAGAACATTGGGCCACCATGGATCTTGTACAACCTGGCTGGCCTTTTTTGGAGAGTGTCAGGTAACCCTCTGAACAGCATCGAGTGCATTCGAAGGGCCCTGAACTCTGTACCTCATGATCTCAGGGATGTACCCACAGTCAATCTTGCCTCAGTCCTTTACAAAGTGGGCAGGGTCAAGGATGCCATCAAGGTCATGAAGGATGCTCTTGCTATAAACTACTTTGAGGTATTTGCAAGATATAAGATTGCATCCACAAAATTCTCAAGTTCTCTTAAGAGTTGAGAAACTTGGGGATTATATTTTATTTTATTTTTTGTTGTTGATGATGATGCTAAACATAACTAAGATCTCCTGGTGCTCATACCAGGTTCAAATGTGTAATGCTGTCATGATAGGTAGAAATTTTATCCATTAGGGTTAAAAGGCATGCAGGAGCACAGCTCCTTTAAGTACAGGAAGCATTTACATGACAATCATTCCCATGGACACTGACATGGGTGACTGACAATGTTGGCTACATTGCAAACATAGACAAGAGTTAATGGTTTTTTTTTCTTTACCATGACATGCAGGAACCCACACTTAGGAAGCCTGTCGCATGTCTAGAATTCATGGATCCCTTTTTTATTATTTATGATTATTTATCCATCAAATAATTGCATGTGCGAGCAACATTTTGGTTGGTAATATAAAGAATGTTGAATATTTTTTGTTTTAGTCTGATTCTCTTTTCTTCATGGGCAACCTGCTGGCTGCCATTGGAAATGTATCTGGTGCCATAAATTATTATCAAGATGCCTTGGGACTTGATCCAACACATGATTCAGCTCTCAAGAATCTGAGAATGATCCTTTGCCTCAAAAAATTCCATCTCAGCCATCAGACCTTGGCCAGTCATTCATCTACATCTGGTTCAGAAAGTGGTTCTTATCAGGGTACCAACAAGAACTCTGAGGCACCTCATGGCAGAACCCACGATAGTTCCAGCGAAAAATGTCCCAAGGTTCCACTATAATAGTAATAATAACAATAACAATAAAATTAATTGTTTAGTAATTGAAATTAATAGTAATAATATCACTCAATCCTTGCATTGAGATGCCTTGTCAAGTGAGCTCTCATCAAATAACTTTTGCTTCCAGGTTCGTTTGGAAAAAAAGATTCCCGTTCACCTGTACACCCGTAATGGGGACGGCCATTTCTGTGCCATCCCTCTCTCGTCAGAACCGAAAACGTCCAATGGATCTCCAAGGGAAGTGCTTGAGGGTGCAGACAATGATGGTAAACAAGTGACTTTCAGTGATTTTTAAAAATATTGTTTGTCAAAAATTATCCCTCCATATTTATGTGAAGGTGATCTGCATAAATGTTTAATGACTTTAATTTAATAAATGACTTATTTTGTATGCATTATTAATAGCAGAAAAATTGCTTTTATGTGCAATTTAATTATTTAAATCAAATTCATGTTTCACTTTGTTACGAGACTCCTACTTTAAATCCAAGTCCAACGAGTAATTCTCATTAATATTTGTGGTCTTTTGAATATCATGCCTGCAGCAGGCTGACTTTAGTGAAAACATTTATTTAGCTGCTTTATAGCATTTTTTTGTTGATGTTTACAATTAAATAATATTTGTTAAAGATTTTTTCTTACATTGTGAAAAGATCGAGGGATCAGGCCTTCATAAAATCCCCGCCGATCTTCTGCATAGTCTCTCCAGTCAAGATACACGTTAGTCGCCATCTTAAAGATTCTTATTTTAGACGAGTTGTCTGAGAACATTTAACTTGTTTGTGGTTCTTGCTAACAAAAATTGATGTTGTTTCTTACCCTGGTGAACTCAAATTGAATAAAGGTTCAGCAAGTTGTGTTTGATTTTAAGAAAATCAAGTTCTTCAATTACGGCTTTACTTAAGGGTGATTTTGAAAACCAAGTGTTTTGTGTTAGAAAAGTTAGCCGTTCCAAAAATGTTCATCTTGACATGATAAAATGTTGTGGGTTTTGCAATGAAAACTACTGTTAAAGTGTAAAGTCATGACTTAAAAGTGATACAAGTGATAGTCAAAATCAAAGTGATGGGGTTCTAAAACATTTTGGTTAGTATAGATAAGGTATCGAGGTCATCTTCTCATTGCCTCATTTCAATGAAAGCTGATTGGTTAAACTGATTAGTCACTCTGGAAAAATGTTCAAAGTCTTGTTTAGAGTCATGTTTTAACTTCCTTGCAGACCAATTTAGACTTCTACAACTTTTTGTGTAAGCACGATTGCGTTGCAAAAATATTTTTCAAAATCATTAGATGGTCAGAAATTATTTGGCTTATCTTTTGAGGCATTCAATTGTAAAATTCCATAAGTTGTGCCATAAATTGTTCTTGTCTAATAAACTTCTTTTACATTCTTAGTGAAAAACTTCAGTCTAGTTATTTTATTGAATATTTATTCATTTGAATTGTTAAGTAAAAAACTTATTATTATGGATTGCCTCTGTGGCCATCAAAGTTTCTTTGTGTGAAGAGAATCAATTGATTCCTCACTTTAAGTGGTGCAACCAGTAAACCTTTTTGAGAGTTTTTTCTGAGAAGAGGTAAAATATACCAATAACTTTTGGTATTTTAAGTGAGGTTTACTAGCCTTCAGAATTTGTGAATGAGTTTTTTTTTAGAAAATCTTACTTATGTATGCACAGATATGCTTCATAATTGCAAGTTTGTCAATAAAAGAAGCTCTTCTTTAAACATTTCATCTAAACTGAAATCATGAATTTGTCTGAAGCAGCATCACATCAACTTTATGTGCATTATTGATAATAATCATTGAATTACTCAAGTCTGAGTTTAATAATATTGATTTCAGAATTTGAGTTCAACTTCATGCTGTAAAAATGATGCATGTGTGTGACCTTTAAGGAAATCAATTGATTATTTGTGTGCAATATTTGACTTGCAATATGAACTTGTCTTATGCAGAGTTGTAGCTTATAGCTAGAATTGTTTGTGAGTGATGTTTCCAACTGTGGTGCTATTGATGTCATGTTCACCTTTAATGTTAACCAACTAAATTTCCTTTTCAGCATGCAACAGTGAGTGTGTACATCTGAAACACATTCGCTCCTATCAACAAAAATACCACCAGCAAAGATCCATTGTGATTGACCTTGATGACAACTGTGAGTTTTTGTGCCTTTGTTATGTTATGTTTCTCTAGCTCTTGCAACAGAGCAGAGCTTTGGTTATTATGATTCTCATAAGTGATTTAAATTTTGAGATTCTTTTCATTAAATTAATTTTCAGCAATTTATGAATTTGATGTTTGGTAACACCTCAAAGATAACATCCTTATTCAATGTCATTGCTGTGATTTTGATAATTTACACTTCACTTTTCCTTTACAGGAGATCGGAATACAAGCCTGAAATTCAGCCTTTGATTCTTCATTGAAGCACTAAAAAATAAAGAAAAGCTTTTTATTTAATGAAAAAAAAAATCAATGTTCTAAAATCATCTTCAATATTTTTGTGCAATTTTTAGGATAATTGTTTTTTCTATATTCTTTTTATTGTTTACACATAATCTCAGTCCCGCAAGGGGCTAAATGCTTTTGGATTCGAATTTAGAAATCTCAGATTTCAGTGAAAGAAAGCTCTTCAAATTTGGCTAAATTTCCACTATTATTCAAGTGCTCATAGAGATGCTTTTTTTTTATGTTCACTGAGGTTAATTTCAATTGTCATCGCAAGTCAACAGCATCACCATCTGAAGATGTCATCACATCGTAATCATTAATAACATGATTTGAAGCTCTTAATGTAATCTTGCCAAAGATGAGTCATTTTCGAGTACTTCTCTTTAAAAGATATTCTTAAAACTCCAAGGCTGGCAAAGAAACTGAAATTGTAGCGGTGGCAAAGTGCTTTTTGGAATGAAATGAGAAAGTATTTTGACGTAGCTTTGGGTGCGTTTAACTGTCAGAAGTATCTGGTGAGAAGGTATCCGGGAAGAAGTGTTATTGCGGCTATTTACTTACTTAGAAAAAAATGAGGAAAAACCCTTAGCGGGGCATTATTTCAGCTTTTTCGAGGGTTGGGGCGGACCCTAACACAACTTGGTGAAATTAATTCGAAAAACCATTTTTGTTCCTTGGCAAAGGTCAGGGGCCGGGAGACGCACCCCTCCCAATTTGCGTTTCCGGCCTTTAGTCGTGGTGGATTGGGTGGTTAGTAAAAATGCATCAAAGCTTCTTCAAAAGGACTGGAGAGCTCTACTTTTGGCAAAGAGTTTTTAGTTTACCCCCTTTAGTCACTGCCGTAAAATGATTAGTACATCTTACTTACTTAGTTCAGTAAGTAATCTTAAATTATGTAGCATTTCGCTCTCACAATTTAAACCATAAACTGCCTTTAGATTGAGAAAGGCATTAAAGTAAACAATGACGGAATGTTAGCTTTTATATATTAAAACGGGGTTTACAAAGGTGAAAATGACACTTGATGAATATGTGATTCTGGAATTGTTTTCATACCTCAATAAGCAATGATGATTAGCATTTCTTACTATCATGAATGCATTTGATTGATGTAAATTCTAAATTTGCGGTAGACTACCGTAACTTCAAGTCCATTGGGGGAGCAGAAGATGAAATTTAAAGAAATATTTTTTTAAAAGTGTTTCTAAGACAAAAAGGCAATTTCTTTTCACGATTGCATTTCGAAATTTAAAAAAGTTATTTTCACGTGTATGTTCACTCCACCCTACTGGCCGTCTTCGTTAGACCGCTGAAAGCCTATTTTGAACCCGAGTATTGAGACCCAATTATTTCAAGAGATCGATAAGAGCCTCCACGCTGGATCTGTTGACGTGGAAGTACCATTTTCAGGAATTCTAATATTATAAGCATCACCGAGCTTTTATCAATAATTTTATCAGATATCGTTAAAGTCAAGGGTTGTTGACAATGATAAATGTTTCTCTTTTTTTTCAATTTGCTTTTTTTTTGCTTATATAACTTTGGAAGAAGTAGTTTTTCTATAAATTGCTTTGGCACTTTGTCGTCTTATGCGAGGTAACTTTTCGAAGATGATAAAATTTATATTCGCTTTGACTATCTTGGTAGCAGGTGAGCTTTGTTAAATTATCTTTATAATTCTATTTATAAACGCTTAAAGAAATAAATTTTACATATGAAATATTTCCGACTTAAGTTTTATTTCAGTATTTTAATGAAGTTATTTGGCATAAATTTTAAATTATTTATTCTGCGCTCGTTTCGAAAGTTTCGTCTGCTGAGGACTGCGACATTGCCTGCCAGAAGATTTACGAGCCGGTGTGTGGCAGTGATGGAGTGACTTACAGCAATTTATGTCAACTGAGAGCGACAAACTGCCTGTACGGTTATTCGCCCTTTTCAGAGAATGCTGAAATGCATTGAGACTTTACAAACATTTTTATGACTATTTTGTGAACTAGTTTCATTGAATATTTAGTTCGTTTTATCTCTTCCACTTAAAAAAGGGTTTTGGTTAAACATTATACAAATGAATTATAAAAATATTTCGTTGCAGAACTAAATCATTTGTCGAAGTAATGTTTGAAGGGCATTGCTCAAATCCAGGTTATTATTAATAAATTAATTTGCCTATAGATAAATATGTGATGCTGTAACTGTACTTGTACCTCAATAAGCAATGATGTTGATGTCGTGAATGTATTTGATTAGTATGAATAATCACCAATCAAGAGATTCGGTGAAACAGCACAACTATCATATTTGTAACATATCCAACTTTTTCCATATGTTTTGAATTGGATTGATTTTTGTTTAGATGCTTTATCCCTTATTGTTTTTACCTTATTTCCTTCTTAATATGAATAATAATTTTTTGAATATTGTAATGACAATCATTTTTCTAAAAAATTGTGAGACTACTGTTAAATTAAGAAGTCTATTATTTTAATGTTTTAGAAGAACTTGTCCAAGAAGAATGTGATCTTGCTTGTCAACTCAATTATGATCCAGTATGTGGTTCTGATGGTTCAACTTACAACAATATGTGCGCACTGAAGGCAGCCAATTGCTTGTAGGTAGAAAAGAATTAGAAAATAATGATTAATTATTATCACGATAAGGACCTATTACTAGAAATTATATTTTACGACAATAGGATCCTCAAAAATTAAGCTTTTTATGATATTGTGGGTTCTTTACATTCATGACGTTGAGAAGTTGGGAGTCGATTTTTAATTGTATTTAACAATTAATTTTTTTTAATGACTATTCAAATAGGAGCAAGAATTCCATCAGCCTGACGCACGAAGGGGAGTGCCTAAACGTTGCTGAACAAGGTTGAATGAATATTACAATAAAGCAACACATAAATATTTATCTTTTGCTTATTTGTCTATTAACTTTGAGATTTGTCACTTAAAATATCAATATTTTGTTTGTAGGTTGTATAGTGCATAAATGCAACACACTAATTTGTAATTTGATATCTTATCAGGGGTTCATCCACTTGCGATTGAGCTTATCCTATCTAACAGACACAATAGCTTTTTTAATATTATCGTTTCATCTGTTATCAGACGTTCGTTCAACTAGCAGCACATATTGACGTGTGATTCAACTCAAGGCAGCATGGTTTATTCTACCATCATTCTGAGAGAGGCTTTGAAATATGATTTGAAAAACAATATCGATATACATTGACTGTTGTGGATGACTTATGTTTGGATTGGATTGTTTGGATAGGCCAACACAAGACTATCATGACGATTCAATGGAGTCATGTTGTGTTGATGTCTAATTAATTGTCCAAATGTTAGCCTTCACAGCAGAATAGTTTAAAACATCAAAACGAATATGAGCTCCTGAGACACTTTGGACATGATGGAAAATAAACAACAAATTAAACAACGGCATTATAATTTTATTAAATTTATGGCTTAAATATTATATTTATTATTTCTTAAAGTTTACACTTAAAGTGCAGAAACAAGTCGTCCATCTCTTAGCGATGTTTCTTTTCAGATGAAGCTGATGAGGAATGCAGTTTTAAGTGCTTCCACAATTACGAACCCGTGTGTGGTTCTGATGGAGTCACTTACAGGAATCCCTGTGCCTTGGAGACCACGAACTGCATGTAATTAGTCATTAATTTATTCATTAATTATTGAAGCCTGACATTAGAAAATATTTTGCATGTTTTGAAGAGTAACAATATTAGTAGATGTTTTTCAACAATTTCCAAAATATATTGCTTTTCGATTTTTTGAAACTTATTGTTTAATTGGCAAAAAATTAATTTGACATAATTTAAATTGTGGTATATTTTGAAATATTGTATGAAATAACAGGTACAAAACAGAAGTATTAATTGCAAGTGAAGGAAAGTGTAATGAAGAACCTTATCAGGCTGGTCGTGTCATACCTGAACTTTGTGAGAAGTTTGTTGTTACTTTTACACATATTAATGTAATTCAATAGCATAATTCTGTCACCACACACGTTTAACTTAGTCCATGGTACAGTACCATCAGGAAACTGTCACATTATAAATCACCACCACACTGCAGTAATAGCGCAAATATTAAGATTACTCGAATTGATTGTAGTTGAATTGACCAACCTTTTACATTAATTAGTTAATTACTGTTAGTTAGTGATAATAATCAATGTATAATAATCATTAAAAATAACCATAATTATATAGTCAACGAAGAGGTCGGCGAGTGCGAAACAATCTGCCATTTCGATTACGAACCTGTCTGTGGCACTGATAGAAAAACCCACAACAACCTCTGTCATTTAAAGGCTGCCAGCTGCTTGTATGTTGTTGTCAAATGATGATAATTTAATTTTTCGTAAAACTGTGAAAGTCCAATGTGAAAGTGATTTAGAAAAATAATAATTCATGATTGCGATTATGATTATTGCCCTTATTTGACTCAATTTGAACAATGCGATAAATAAAGTGTACCTCAAGCAATTGATATTTTATATTGTGTGTTGAAACGAAGCACAACTTAAAGATTTGAGAAACCACATTCTATTTTCAGAAACAAGAATCAAATTGAATTGCTGCATTATGGAGAATGTCAGGGTCAGGTGGAGGATGTTGAGCATGATGAAGGTGGAGTTATTTAAGTTCGTTTGTGTCATCATTGGTGATGTGCTCTTGCAATATATTAATTATGAGGCATTTCATTCATGTGCTTCGACTTTTCTTTGGCTTCTATTTCCGATACTTAAACAATTTCTACTTGATGTCACAATCCTGCCTTTTAAAATCTCAGTTTTTCTCTTCTGCTTGTCTCAGTTATTCAGCATGTATAAAATAAAATGATTAATATTTCTGTAATTGTTATGTTTAGCATTAGTATTAAATATAATAACATATAATAATAACGGAACACAATTCGTCACGACTCATAGATGAGTGCAACCTGCCATGCCAAATGATCTTCGATCCCGTTTGTGCTTCCAATGGAGAGACATTTTCCAACCTTTGTGAACTCAAGTCCTACAATTGCCTGTGAGCTTTTGTTTTGACTTAACGTACAATTTAAATAATAAGTACCTGTTAAATATTCATGAATTTTAATTACTTCATTTCATTGTTCCTCCAGCACCAAATCAGCTGTGCAAGTGCTTCGCGAGGGAGAATGCTGAATGAAATTGATCATTCATCGTCAGCCCAGACGATTTTATTCATGATAATTCAAATTAATCTAATATTACGTATTAAAACTATTTCCTACAAATCGAATGAGTTTCGTTCACCTGTTTTTAATCTAACAGCTGATTATTAACAAACACAAATGTGCCTAAATAAACCTCGTCAAAGGTGACTTTACATGGTTGTGAAACTTATCAAAGGAGATTACAACAGTAACGAAGATGTTCGCTTCCAATCCTCATTAAATATTTAAGCAAAATTGAGAGCCACGCAAGGAGACGCGAAATGAGAACATTTTAAGCCATTGTTGTCACGAGAGACTCCCAGCATTTTCAGGTTCGATGAGATTGAAGTGTCCTTTGTGAGCTGCTTTTTTTTCTTTTTTCCCACTATTATGTCTCCGCAAATAGCTGTGCTTGCGGCAATCGTTGTAACACTTTGTAATTGTAGTTTTGGCGATGGTATGGTAGACGTAATGGTAATAACAGAATACGAGTAGATAAAAAAAAAAGCTTGCTAGTTTGCCAGGGTGACACCACAAACTCAAGAGAGGAACAAATCTTATTTTTAAAATATGGAAGTAGAGCCGAGACAGAAATGCTTATTATGGAAACATCACGAATCTTCGAAAGCCTTGCAGCATACAATGGGCAGCTTGTTGAGCTTCCTTGCAGGACTTCCTTGATTCATGAGAATGTAAGAGCTTTTAGTTGTTTTTCGATATCGACAGGCAGGGGACTCTGGCGATGATAATTATTTAGAGTCTGTGTTATTATTTACATATATTTTATCATGTTTTCTAAGAAAAATTGAAATTGTTAGGCAATTGTTGTGGACAATTCAACTTCGCTGTTGCTGATATATTCGTCATTGCCTATGGAGTCCATAAGCGACCTTTTAAAGTGGTCCGAAAACGCCGAGGAAATTGATCACTTCTGCAGCAACGGAAAAGGAAAACTACCGTCTGTCGTAACGGTAATGGAGGGATACCTTGGTGTCAAAGATTCCATCGGTAAAGATGAGGTGATGAAGTTGTTTGGGATACGATTTTATTCCAGTCAACAACAATGTTATTGTTACTTCCAGATGTTTTATCTTTTCAACTGCGAGAATCAAACTCGTGTCGTGGCAAAAAAATTGACTACTAAAGAGATCTTCAGCATACCTCTGGATTGTTCAGTCAAATTTCATCAATTTTCCTCGCCGCCCGTTGGTTAGAAACACTGCATTGCGAAGGGATTTAAAAATTTATTTATAATAATAATAATAAGTGAATTTGTATAGTGCCATAAGCTTAAGCATCAGCGGCGCTTGCACCATTTATTTAGCGCCGTCTCCCAGAGGCGCTTTGTGGTGGTGCAAGTTGGATTGCGAACACGCAAACCCTCTGATCAAATTTTTACCCCAATAAGTGTTAATATTTATCAAATTTGCTTGTTGCGATTGATGTGAAACTTCATTTTAGTTGTTTTCGGCGGGTCGAGCACACATTCTATTCGATATTTCCAAAATTCTTTCTAAACTTGCTGACGATCTTTTTTACTTGTCAATTTTATCCGAGGCGTGGGTAGGGGTTTCGCGGCAGGGACGAAACTTGGTGCTCCCAAGCATAGCAATCACAATCTAAAAGCTTAGGAAAGCCTCAACCAACCCCAGCCCATAGCTACGCCATTTAGTTTCATAGGCTAAAATCGGGAAGGATGACAAGCGCCCTTCCTCCCTTTTGAGAAATCTCTTGTGATTGCATCCTTTCTCTTTCGGGGCGAGGGGTCGACGATAAATCCTGTCAGAAATGTTCTGCAACTATAATTTCGTAAGACATGATTTCCCAACTTTTCAGGAAATATCATCTGCAAACCAAAACCTCTCAAGACAATCATCGCACGATGGCAATTGGATGAAAACAAAAGATGGATAGTAGCGGACAATAATCGCCTACTCGAATATTTCGTTGACAGTAATTTTAAGAAGACTAGCAAGCTTGGTATCTTAGAAATAGTTGAAACCTTCGATTTAAAATATGTCCTGGGACTATCTATGAGTAATGGTGGGTAATATTAAGTTTTAATCACCAACATTTGATGCTTTTCTAATGTTTATGCGATTCATTTAATGACCGAATGGTAGTATTACTGGCACTTTCTATGCAGATATCTATATAGTTCTATGCAGGAATTTAAGACAATATTCATTTATGTATAATTTGAAAAAAAGAGCCACCTAATTATTTTCTGCTTCCTGTTTGTGGATGCCTATGACAGTATCAGGAGTTGTCATGCGAACAGAGGTTCAAAATTAGTGGTTCTGCATGTCTGCGGCGAAAATAAGCCTTACGTTGATTTACATTTTTATTGTAAAAATAAATAGTAGCTGATACATTTCGTAAATTCTATTGCAGTGTTGCATTTTTGTTTATGTTTAAACTTTTAAATGTAATCAATTAATCCGATATCTACTTTTAAAATTTCCAACAAATGACTCCAAAAAGAAGGCATCAGCACGAAGATTGAAGCTATCCCTGACTTTTTGAACATCACTGTGACAAAAGCCGTTGGCAGCGTTTTAGGAGATGAGTCTGCTTTCACTCACTGGATGAGTCGATTGAAAAAAATAGCTACCAATTTGAATAACACCGACTACAAACTCTATGATGGTGAGTTTTTTTTATGTAATGAAAAAGAACTTCTCTGATTTAACGAGGTTAATTTGTAGGGTGCATGAAACGATGGTGCCCTAAAGGAGCCGGGAATGTGTTTGCACTGTTATTTGTTTTTGTGCCTTTGTGTCGAGAGACACTCAGCGATGCCATTTTATTTGCCATTTTCTTTGTGTCATTGATGGACTCTTTTGGAACTTTATTATTATTATTATTATTATTGTTATTATTATTATTATTATTATTGTTATTGTTGTTGTTATTGTTATTGTCATCGTCATCGTCATCGTCATTATCATTATTATTATTATTATTATTATTATTATTATTATTATTACCTATAATTTCAAATGATGTTACCTTTTGTTTTTGTGTAGAGGTCATCAAATTCGAAAAAATCCAATATAGAAGTGCAGCACAGCACTACCAGTGTATGAAAGGCGCATTTGTGCGAGACGTTAACCACTATGAAAGGTTGCTGCTTAAAAGTGAGTTAAAGTTTGAATTATTATTGATTCATGGGAGTTTTGCGCGGTAAAACAAAGGCGAAGTAACAGATGAATGTCAATCTTTTCTCAAATAGCAGAGGTTTAACGAACGAAACGGTTTATTGATTATTAGGTTGTTGAATTGATAGAGGTGGGACCAAGTGCTGGAGACTCGAGTACAACAAGGGATATTAATGTATAAGTATAGTGTACTTAGTACAATACAGGCACTAAAACTGAGCTGCTAACCCAATTGCACACAAGACAAATGAACAAATGTCAATTGAACACAAATTATTGCAAATTGAAAAAAGTCATGATTGATTCTTAGTACTCAGCCTTGGAGCTTCGACAGGCATCCTCAGAGGAGTTTCAAACGTTTCGGCCGTATGATTCTTCTTTCGTTTTCGGGGGACAGGCGGATCAGCTTCTTATGTCAATCATTACTTTCTCTACTGGAGAATTTAAAAAAGTCATGATTGTAATATTTTAAAACCTGTGCGGGTCCCAAAAAATTGCCTGGGCACTTGCCCTTCCCTGCTCCCCCCCCCCTCGGCTGCCCTATTTACACACCCAAATGCAATAATTGTGAGCAATTGTCCTGCGTGCATTTGCCTTATGTTCATTTGCCAGGAAACCATTGATTCGAATTTGGTTATTAAAAAAATATTTAGTAAGAGTCTTACGCACAATTCCCCTAAACCATAAACCCATCACTTAATTTTCTTTCGGCTTAAAGTTTGTTTTTAACCCTTTTAAGTCAAAACAATATCAATATATATCAATATCAATATATATCAATATCAATATATATCAATATCAATATATATCAATATCAATATATATATATTATTTCCTTATTTCAACGTTCTAGTGAATATATAAAGAAATTTCTGTTTATCATTTTCTCAATCTTTTCGGACACTCCTTTAAATTCATCGCCATCCCACTCAACATGCGGAGCTTCAAACAAAGTTCCATTTTCAATTTTATTTATATCCAGGGGTTTATTGGCCATTTTTGGAGCAACTACTATCTTCGGATACTTTATACACATACTTAGAAATATTTTTTCCGTAGATGGCGCTTCTGTAAGCCCTTCCTGCGATGACTCATCAGATGAAGATGTTATCGTATTCGACTCTGTGCCGCTACCAAAACTGCCAGGGAGTAAACCGAAAAGATACTCAGCTCCTCGGATCAGCAGAAGACCGAGGGCTCCAACGCCAAAAGAAGAATATGCTGTTAACAGTGAAAACAGTAACAGATACTCAACATGTCACAGACAATCGTCCACAATCAGAAGACCACGAATGCCAACTCCAACGACGTGTGATGGATGATAATGATGGATGATGGCAATGACGCCACAACTTTATCGCCCGCAAGGATGACTCTTAAGTAGTTTTTCCTTTCCTTTTGTATGACTCTTTGTTTGACTAATCTCGTTATGAAAAGGACGTTAACGAGGCAATCGATCGATCGATCAATCAACAAGTAGAAATGAGAAATTAAATTGTTCGTCGTGATGCGACATCCTTGACTGCCAAAACTGCCATGAAATCAATTCAGCAATTAATTAGCGTCAACTAGTTTTTTATTTCGCATTTTATTTTGTTCAAATAATAAAAACCCGTTACTTTAGCTCTTCGATATTGATATCAAGTGATTGTTTAATGAATATTTCATGATTTTGAAAACACCTTTCTGTAGATGCTTCTGTTCAACGCAAATATAAGATAAAAGCAGAGACAAACCCTAGCTCAACCTGATGAGATTCTCTTTTGCTTCTCACCAAGCGCCACGTGGTGGGGCACACCCCCTTCCCCCAAATATCCCTTGATAAAGAACATCCTCGAAGCAGAAATTGGTTAGGTTCCGGCGATAATCCTATAATCGCCGTTGAAACTATAGGCACCTGCCTAGACTTTTTTTAAAGCCACTCTAGAAAACAAGTGCCACAATAATTCATCAACAGTGGACTGTGGCTTCAGTGCTCGCCCTTACAACGTTAATGTTTAACTGTTTTAAATTAAAATATACTCAGTAAATTTCAATGAGTGATGAGTGATTCCATTCTAGAAGCCAAAAATTTTGAATCGAAAGAAAAAACAAAGTGATGTCGAGATAACATCAATCACAGAAATGATTAAGTTTCCTCAGAACCAGCCAAGGCATTGGTAACTTATATTTAGCTACATCACTGTGAATGCTTGATTTGTTTATCTCTTAAATAAATTGAATTCTCGATGCAAGCTTCAAAACATTGGAACTTCCATCAACAGTATTTTGCATCAAAACTGCATCCAAGTTGTCGGATTACAAAACCTCTTGAAAACATTAGTCTCCTAACAACTGACTCCACCCATTAAAGCACTTTTATACCATTCATTTTGATTAATATGAAAACAACCACAAATTAATGCTTTACTTTTTATTGAAGTGGCTTCATCGATCGCATTTTGGCAGCGATTGACGGAGAAGCCAAAGACAGACGTGTGATGAATGATGAAAGGACGAATACATAAAAGTAAAGAAAAGTAAGTCCAGAGAAAGAAGCTGGATCAGTCTCAATGACATAAATCAACGAGCAAGAAACTGTTCCGAACATAGAAACCGAAATAGAAAGCGCCTAAACATGGAAAAGTAGCTAATAAAAAGGTTGCTAATCCCAACCGATGAATTGAAACCAAATGATACTCTCAGACAAGCACAAAATCCAGATAATCGCAAGAGTTGATTTAGATTTTGATATCAGCGATGGCACACCCAACAAAAATTCAATTCGAAAATTTCCTCAGGCACAAAAGTTGAAGATTCCACTCACATTTTTCACAGGTTCAAAAGGAACACACTCAAAAACTGCCAGACAAGGACACCTGGATTTTGATTCCTTTATGACTAATAACAATAACTCACAACAATAATAATAAAAAAAATAACAATACTAACCCATCCTAGAAGAAAGTTAATGTGACACATGGTTACAATGCTTTTAAAAGTGAGGAATTGGAAAATAGAAAAATAAGAGAAACATTTATTAAGGAGACTCTTTCAGGAATCACAAAATGAAAGTGTAGAATATTTGAAGAATGTTATTAGGAACCACTTCGATGCTTGAAAGCACCAATATATGTTGTCCTCAATACTGTGCAAGAAAGATGACTCACAGTAATGTGAGAACTTGTTAGCTCAACAAATTAATAGCAGTGGGAAGCCTTCAGGACATGCAACAACTTTTGCATTGATCCACATTTTCCACCAAATCACAGTCAACAATTGAAAAAGAAGCATCGATGCACGTAAACGTGGACAAGGAAACGACAGAAAGCAAGTTTGCGACACAAAAACTACAGACCAAACAGTTCGAGTCGGCATTTAAACGAAAGAGCAACATAGGCCTGTAACTAATTATATATTATGTAACTAATTATAAATTAATGAACTTAATTATAAATTATGTAATTAGTTATAAATTAGTTAACTAATTATATATTAAATAAGTAATGAACCAACAAACCACTGTTAGTAAAAGAAGGTGCATGAATGAAGAAATGACAGTAAACCACTGTGAACAAGTGAGACTTCCCACAAATGAAAAGTATTTGTAAAAAATGAGTAAAAGTGTTTTGACACTCAATGACCTTTCAGACTCTATAATAAGCCTCAGAGCACAACATGTAGGCAGATCATTTCAAAAAATGATGATAACATCATCGTGGTGCCCATCAAAATGGAGAAGTACACTCAGAAGTACACCAGCAATTCATCATATGACTTGAAACATTGGCTGGAATCAATATTTATTTTGGAAAATGCAAGAACTTCATGAATATACGTAGATGATGATGATAACGACTTGTCATGATGATGATGATGATGATGCCAGTGAAAGAAGAAAATCAGTGATTCATTGTAAAATGCTTCAAATAATTTCTCAAATGATTTCCACATTCTCATTTAAATAACAAGACATGATAATGATGCAAAACTCCATCTTTTTTTAAACATAAAGAAAATCAAAGTTAAATAAATGGGATTTCTCAATTTAACAGAAAACAATTTTAAAATTGAAGCATGTAAGATTGGTTGCAAGGTTTGTACTGTTTACAAATATGGCAGATTAATATATAATAGCCAGATGATTCAATTAGTAGTTATTATCATATTCATAACAGGAGGTGGTAACAACATAATAATAAAGGTTATGTTGTGCAATGTTATGCAAGCTGCACAGCTTCTAAAATACATCGGTAAGACATTAGTAAGAGCTACAATCGATGTAACCCTTAAGGTGATATGACGAGCATAAATGAGATATAAGCAACATAAAGTTAGCATCGACAACAAAATAGATTGAACAGAGCGTCCGGTCGTACATCTACAAGATGAGGAAAAAGTCTGATGAAAAACTGATGATCATGCCACTCATCTCAAGTCTCACAAAATGTGACCCAGTTAATCAGTAAAGATGTGCTATTTTTAAAGACCTGACAAAAAGTGAATTTCTCTTCTCATCAGAAACTTGTGTGAAAAAACATCTTACATTGCAAGATAAAAGTCCAAATGTTTCAAAACAATCTACTGATTCTAAAAAATTGCTCAAATCTATGCTGTTTAAGAAAGCCTCATCATTATCATTACCACCATGACCCTCACAATTCATAAATTGTCTGCAACACAAACAATCATGATTAGAATATTCATCATACAAAATACATTACACCATTAAAATCACCATTTCTCAGTATCTACCAGCATCTGGAAAAGCCAGCATGGAAACTCATAGAAGTACTTGCCGACAATCAAAAGAATTGACCGCCTCATCTGTTCTGCTTCGATTGCCTGGTGACCTCCTTGGCAGCCAGGATGAGAGGAACGAGACTTGCCAGAGGTCGGGACAGCCTCATGAAGGGGTGCTTGAGAAGTTCAGAGGCAGAGAATCTCAGTTCGACATCCACTTCAAGGCATTTGTCGAGGAAGTCCTGGAAGATCGGGGACAGCTTGCCGCGTTCCTTGATGTCCGGCTTACCGTTCGTGGCGATCAGGTACAGAGCCTATTTGTTGATTTGCATGTTAAGCGATGTTTATAACAACAAATAACCAACATCATCAATGAGTGATGTCACAATTAATAATACCAATTAGATGTTTACAAGAACTCAGCTGGGGAATTTGCTATTGCAACTTGAAAGTGAATTATAAACTAAATTGTGTGCACTTTTATCATGCAAATAATAAATCATTACAAAATAGTGAATTACACAACAACAACAACAATCAATCAATCAATCAATCAAGAACTCAAATAAGATGAGAAAACCTATATTGAAAAGCATAGAATGTACAACCGATTTAATATCTGCCAAAAAGCTCATTGCAGCCTACCCTCAGTGGGTTCTCGTTGAGATAGGGAGGTTCGCCCTCAATCATTTCTATAGCCATTATGCCAAGACTCCAAATATCCACCAGGGGGCCATACTGCTTCCTATAGGGCAGAACACTTGTTACTCATCCGATCGCAATGCACGGCACAAACGAATGCTCCACCTACTTTGTGACGACCTCTGGTGCCATCCAATAAGGAGTTCCGACCATTGTCGACCTCTTGTTCTGCTCATTTGAGAGTTGAGCACAAAAACCAAAATCAGCTGTGAATTAAAAAATCAACTCTGATGAGAAAAAGTTAATAAACCATGCACGCCACCACGGAAACACAAATTCAATGTTTACTTCAAATGCTCCGTAACCTCATGCAAATGATTCTTACAATGCACTCACATGCATTCACTATGATTGCAGTTCTTAGAGGAGTTTTAATTAACAACAATTGCGACAGCGTTATTTACATTTGAGTGATAGCAGCAATAATAATGATGACAATAACAACAGCAGCAATAATAATAACAACAATAACAATAATAATAATTGCTGATAATGACTCACTCAGCTTGACACTTCCATCCATGCCAAGAAGTATGTTGTCACTCTTAATATCCCTGTGGATGACATTGTTCCTGTGCAGGAACTCGAGGGCTTGCAACGTCTCCCTGCAAACGGCTGCAATCTGCCCCTCATCCATGCATGTTTCTGTCACCACGTCCGTCAGGGAACCTCCATCCAGATACTCCATGACCACCTGGTCACATGGTGATGATAATGACTCACTCATTATTTACTTAGTAAAATTAATAACAACATCAAGCTATGACCCTGGCTGTAATAATGATAATTTAAGATGCGACGCTATGTAATAATATTGATGTAGCCATTGACGCAAATTATTTTAAATAATATAAAAGCCATGTCCGATCGGGAGTCATCACCGTCCGTACTCACGACGCTTGTGCTCGTTGAACAAGAGGATGAAGGAGAAACAACCCACCCAGAGTTCTTCGTTGACGAGGAAGCTGTCCAGGTAGTTGACGACGTTCGGGTTGTGGTTGTCCCGCATGACGAGAATTTCATTGATGATGAGTTCCTTCTTGGGCTGCTGCGAGAGATTCATTTGCTTGATGGCCACTTCTCTTGCAGTCGAGTTTTCTATGGCAATGTACACCGTGCCCGACGCTCTGCGGGTTCCAAGGAAATCATTCGATAGAGTCGATTGATCGACCGGCCGAGACGATCGAGATGTCGTCGATGTCAAAATAATTTGCACGCATTCGCATCCTTTCACGACCAATCGATCCATCGGAATATTTCTAAGAAACTCAAAACTTAATGGAAGCATGTTATTTCGTGATATTTGATATTAGAAAATATGATATCATTGATGATTGATAAAGACAAATGCTTAGCATCAAAGGAACTGAACCATTCATGCAGTATTTTCATTTATTATCCTTATATTATTTCTTTCAATAACATTTGCATCTTCGTGAAAGATATGCAGTTTTAAACATCAGATGCAGGAATGCAACAATATGAGCCACTTGAAATTCTCAAAAATGATGACTTTATAATATCAATGCTGTTATTATGACGACCAAAGTTCATTTTTGCTAACTAATTAAGTGTTAAATATTAACTAATTAAGTGTGGAAATAATTTTAGTTTTTAATTTATTTTACTGCTTCCATAAATCCATTTCATGCATGTTTTGGTCCAAAACATCATCTATGGCTGTTAGTTGCAACAAGTAAACCCACTTTACTCACCCTTGACCTATTTTATCCTGCTTCGTGTACTTCTTATTAGGATCTCCAACAGAAACAATGCTTCTAAGCTTCTCTAAAATCTCTTCATCTGACATTTTCTTTTTCTTTTGTTGTTGTTGTTGTTGGACTCCACCATGATGTTGAACTTGTTGTTGTGGATGATGATGATCATTCTTCAACTGCGGTGTCAAGGTCGTAGATGGCTCCAAGGGCTTTGTGTACTGAACAAGATGAATGATAAGATGACAATTATGGATGACCTCTAATTTGCTAGCAATTATTTTCAATTACAATCTGAAAGGATTTATTTTTCCCGGATGAATAAAAACTGTTTAACTGACGATCGATTTGGTCTTCTCGGGTCTCGTTGCAATGGGCGGAGGAAGGGGAATATCCTTCTCCTCATCGTTGCTAATGGTGACAGGAGGACTCTTTGATGATTGGTTGTTCTGATGAGATGTGCAAACATTTTGTGCAAAGAACAAGAAAAAGTTCACATAAGCTTTAGCGTTGCCCAAAGATAATGTTTGAAATAAACATGGAGATGTCATCATGCACATGAATCAATGTCAGCATCACTCAGTTTTATCAACATCAGCAACCAACCTCTTTGATAGAAACATTGTTTGAGAATTGCTCTGATATGTTGTGGACAACAGGGTTAACTGCATTTAAAAATATATTAACAAAACATTAATTTAGAAATCCATAAATAATATTTGTTTTGAGTGAAGATTTATTATTAAATAATTTTTAATAGTTCGCAATATGTTGCCATATTAAATATCAGTTGAAAACATTCATGCACACACGTTAGTCAGTTAGTCAGAATTCTTTATCAGCATTCTAATTCTTTTTGGCCAATTTAAAGATTTCAAAATGATATTTTATGGTTTGTAAGAGTTTACAAAATAGTTGAATTTACAGTTTGTTGTTATGAAATTGTTCATAATTCTATGTTTATTTGTAAGACATTCTGGATGAGTATGAAGTTTGGATTTCTTATGAGAGGAACTATCATTATCCACAAGCTATTATTACATTCTATTCAATACTGCTTCAAATGTTGGTGTCAAATGACTTGCATTTTAATGTAATGCAAAATGAAAGAGTGATCATCTGCAATGCTATTTTAAAGTGAAAACATGTTTTCCAACAAAAAAGTACTGACAGCTTTGTGTGTGATAGACGACAGGAGTAGATGTCATGTACTTGGTTTGTTCTCGTTCCTTGGATGACTTGTCATAGTAGTTGAGAACATCAAGAACTGCTTGTGGGTTCTTTGACTGCTCCTGTTTCGAGATGTTTGATGCTTGAAGGAGCCTTGCCCAAGCCTCTGGCATGCCCTGAAATTATTTGTAAATTTCAATGCTTCTGTGCTTTGTCATTTTATCTGTTTAAGATATCATTCAAGTTTGGGCATTCATTGACCAAGTACAAGATTTGCTAACCATTAAGTATTAACAATTGACTAATGTTAAATTGAATGAAAACAATCTTTGATTTTTTTTCTTTGAATTTCTTGTCATTTGTCTCACAAAACAAACATCAAGTGAATGTTACAAGAATGTTGTTATTGAACCTGTTATAAGAATATGCAAAGAAATATGGGCCAGCAAATTAAATTAAATTAAATTGACCAATTAAATTGGTCTATCATTTAAAAAAATTTAATTTTATTTGTGACTAACAAAACTTTCAAGAAGTACAAGCTAATCGTACAGGTTTTAAATGAAGGCAGACAATGTTAAATCTCTCTGGCACTTTTTAATAACTCGACTGTTTCTGAATAATTATGCAACAGAATAAAATAAAATAAACTAACAGTAAATTCTCCTGTGATAGGATCAAATCCAACATGAACAGTGTGCTCAAAGTTTGATGGTGGAGATATGATCAGCTTATCACTGGGTTTGTACAGCTTTGAAGCTGAAATAATGTTAAAGTGCATTACTTTGTAATAATGAAGGAAATATGTAAATAAATTACCCTTTGTTGATTTCTGCTTCTTTTTTTTCTCATCATCAGGTTCCTTTGGCAGTGGCCTCATTTCTAAAGCTACAGAGTTATCTCTGAAATAATTTCCAAAATTGCATTTATATAAGCAAAGATAACTTTGTTCCTAATTTATCCTCATCAATCTACATTCAAAATAAAAATTCGTTTTTTATAAAGTCAATTAGTTAAAAAACAATATAAAAGATAATATTCCGGACTTGTGATAAATAATAATAATAATAATAAATTACTGTACAAAAGGAAATTGAAAGATAATAAAAAATTGGTATCTCACTTCGTGCTTGTTAATCTTACTGGTGGGGCAGGTGGTTTGTCTTTAGGGTCGTCAAATTCCGACAACATTATTGATATTTCCTTTGCAATGATAATAACTATATATATTACGGTAAAATCTCCAGAAACCTTTAGTAGTACCTGTCAACACAATTTCAAAAACTACAAGCCCAAAGCGCTTTCTTGTCGTCCCCTATTATATAGGCACTGCTGATTCGTCGCCTTTTATGATAATAAACACACATTAATCGGAACTTAATGGACGGAGCATCAATAATGGAAGACCTATTACTTAAAAGTAAACTTTATTTATTGCTTGTTATTATTTTACTTAATTCATATAACTTCATGAATATCATTTATGGTCAAAATTAAAAAGCAACAGTTACGTTACATAACTTTATTTCGTTATACAACTTTATTTATAATCTAAATATATTACACGCACATTAAAACGATCCATAAATTTAAAAAAATTACTGCAATTTAAAATAGTTATTTTAAAAATAAAATAATTTATTAAATTCCATTTACTGGACTTGTAACTTTAATACTTTTCCTTAAAAATGGAAATAGTAAATCTAAAGTTTTGATTTTTTATCATAATTTATTTAAATGTCGTTGTTATCAAAACAACTTTTATAGCCGATAATTACGACGCAATAACGTGTTCCATACTTGTTATTATTAGATTTGTTTTTACGACCAAAGCAATGAGCGAACATAATGGAAATAAAAAAACCACTAAGCGAAAAAATAAAGAAGGTAAGCTTGATAGTTGTCTTTTATTTGTGTGATATAAAGCTTATGAAATTGCTTCTACGTAAATGAGATTTTAACTTTTATTTGAAACTTACAGGCATTCCTGATAATGGGAAAAAAGATACACTTTTTGATAGGTTGAACAATCTTTTAGAAGGTATTTTTAAAATATTAAGCAATATTAATAGCTATAGCCTTATTTTTTGTAATCTTAAAACATAACAGGGAAGTCCTTGCAAGGTAGGAAAGATGGAAACGCTTTTGATTTTCCTCTCTGGGGAAAGGAGACTATAAAAAAGGTTTATGCTAATTGTGAAAGGATGAAAGAAGGTAAACTTTTAATATTAAAAAATATCATTAACTTCCAATTTATTTTTTGTTGCATTAAGTAGGTCTGAAATTATATCATTAAATGCGATTTAAATTGCCAGAGGAGAAACAAAATGGTACTAGAGATCCACTTACAATACCTCCAAATTGGAAGCCAGAAAAATTTACTCCCGATAGCAACCCTCAAGGAATGCTCGATAATCACAAAAGTTCATTTGCTACACTGTTTCCAAAGTACAGAGAGAAATATCTTAGAGAATGCTGGGATCTAGTGAAGCAGAAGCTTTCTAAATATGTTGGTTGTCTTTTATTCTTAAGATTTATTACAAGTTAGTTTTCCAGAAGGTCATGCTTACATCACTAGATTAATTCACTTATTATAATTTTATTTATAAATTGTAATTTGTTTATGTGATGTCCTGTGTTTTGTACTGATATCAAATGCATATTGAATAAAATTTGTCTTCTAACAAATGTTTCTGATAACAGAACATAGAAGCTTCCTTGGATTTGCTGGAAGGTACTATGACAGTTTCAACCACAAAAAAAACTTGGGATCCGTACATCATCATAAAAGCTCGAGATATGATCAGGCTTCTTGCAAGGAGTGTTCCTTATGAAAATGTATGCATGATCCATGTTATAATTTGTCCTTAATGATTATATGCAGAAAATTAGAAGAGTTTGAAATTGAAACGTCATAAACATAAAAGCTGCATTTTTATGGCATGAGACAGTGACCCTAATGTTCATCCAAGTCAGTAGGGTCATTGTTAGTAACATTGTTGAAATGTAGATAACATTCGGATTTTCCGTTTAAAATTGTACTTTGTTTATATGATGCCATAAGCATAGCATCAAAGGTTTTTGTTAACCATTTGATATAGCACTCCTACCTCAGGAGTCTCATGGCAGTGCAAGCTAGGTTGTGATCACGACATATTACAACTGTTGCCATTGTTGCATGAAGGAATGTGATCCTATGAGCTAACTTGCACTTATAAGTGCTTAAACATACTTGAATTACTTGCATTCAAAATAGTTTTTCCATTATTGAAAAGTTCTTTCTTATTAACTTTTATAAGAAATTGTCATGCTTTATATGAAGGCTGCAAGAGTTCTTGATGATGACATGGAATGTGATATCATAAGGATCAAGAATTTGGTTCAAAAGAAATCAAGGTTTGCAAAGAGAAGACAGAGACTTATTGGTCCAAATGGGACAACCCTCAAGGTGAGAAGTCTCTCATTTAAGATGTTTTAGTAACCATATTTACATGTTATTATTTTGGACAGGCCATAGAACTGTTGACTGACTGCTATGTCCTTGTACAAGGAAGCACTGTGTCTGTGGTGGGTCCTTTAAAAGGAATCATTGAGGTAGATTTTGCTTTAGAATTTTGGTTATGGAGATTTAAACATTTCATTTGGTGATGGATGTTAGATGAGTAATATCTCTTGTCATTGATCATTATTATGCTTTAGGTTCACAAGATTGTCATTGACACAATGAAGAACATCCATCCTGTGTATAACATCAAGGTAGCATTAACAGCTGTTAAAAGCTTGCATTCAAAATCTCAATGAGACTTTTTTTCCAAAGACGTTAATGATCAAAAGAGAGCTGGCCAAAGATCCTGCCCTAAAGAATGAATCATGGGAGAGGTTTTTGCCCAAGTTCAAGGTAAAGAACGTCCAAACAAAGAAGCCTAAGAAGGTCAAAGTAAAGAAGGAATACTCCACCTTCCCACCAGCTCCTGTGGAATCTAAGGCTAGTTGATTGACTGAAGTTTCATTTGTGGAAGAATTTACAGAAATACCTGCAATGCTAATTGTGGTGGAGCATCTAAGTTATTATATATTATAAATTATTTAGTTATATTATTTAAGTTACATTATATTATAAGTTATTATAGTTTATAAATTATTTGCTACTTGGCAAAGATATTTGAATGTTAGATTAAAGGTCATGCCATTTGCCCTAACAGGCTGATGTTCGTTTATGCACTAATGAGATGCGAACATTTCATTAGCCTTTACAAATTTAAAAATTGATGTAATATAAAACTCACTCGATACCCTTTTGATATCAAGAAGGACATTCTTTCTGATTTGACTTTTTACTTATTATTTCCAAATCAAACAACAGATTGACAAAGAGTTGGAAAGTGGAGAGTATTTCCTCAAGAAGCATGAAAGGAAAGCTAAGCTTAGCGAGGAGAAACTGGTTTGTGCCTTACTAATTGATCTAGTATCATAGTGACATCACATAGTGATTTAAATTGGGAGACGTTCATATACGATTTGTCGTAATACTTACTGTGCTAAACTGGGAGCTAGCGAAATAATCATTCTTTTAATAATTACAAATTAATGTCATTTTGTTCAGAAAAAACAGGCAGAAAATGTTCAAAAGAAGAAGCAGAAGCGCATGATGGCTTTCATTCCTCCAGAGGAACGCTAATTTTATTTGTAAAACAATTTCATCTTTGGTGTGTAACTAATAAATTTTATCCTGTCGTAATATTAGACAATTCAAATTTCACGCACCAAATTTGGCTAAGGCTCGCCCACAAATAAGGTATATTAAGGTCTATTTTGGGTCCAAAGCACGAAGGACTGCGTTATATAAGCCCCTACAATGAGTTGCGGATCTACGGTTATTAAGATTTTTAGTTTGCTGCTCCTCGGTCCCATTCCGCTTGAAAGGTATTTGAATCCTGGTTTAACTCTAATTGTTGTAACAGTCTTTCACAAGCCTTGATGATTATCTGAATTGGCTTTTGTTGAATAGTTAAAGTCTTTTCAAAAAGGTCATGTTTTTAGAGGGCTGACGGGTTACCTCTATTCGCCGTGGCTAACTGTCTTGTGAATCCAGTCGTGACGAATCTGGAACAAGACTTGTGCCCCGGGATGGTGTTTATGATTTCTAGGACTTTGGATAGTCTCATTATGTGGTGGAGAATGACTTTCCTGATCTCTCCTTTGCATTGCCCTAAATTGCAGTATTGATATTGTCGCATTGAGATCGATGAAGTAAATGTGAACCAGTGGTGCAAACCATGTTGTTGTATTTATATTTTAATATACAACTGAGATATCTATTACAGTAAAATCAAGCCTCGATGTCATAAATTCATGAATAATTTGTTCATTGCAGTGACATTTCGTGTAATCAGTGACATTTTGAGCTTAATCGAATCACCATCCGTGCATTGTTCTTGCAATTAAGTTCTAGGCACTATAAGAATCGTATTTATTTACTAATACGCAACAAATATTAGACAATTTGATAACCAAGGCTGCTCCTTTACATATTTACCTCGTCATCTCATGTCGTGACCATCAAACAATTTTGAGATAAGAATAATGTCAAAGCGTCTGGCTCAGCTGAACAATGACGCGACGTATATTAGCTCTTTAGCCTTTATATTGGCTCTTACATTCAGAATTAGTCCATGAGTAAATTCTCTTCAATCGTTTTGGGAGTATTTATTTAATAAGTACATTAGGAATTAAAAATTGTTCTGCTGCCTTTAATATTGGCATAAAGTTACTTGGAGCTTTCAAAAGAAGGCTAAGCGGTATTTTCGAATGGAGTAATCTTCTTGCGGAGTTGTGATTCTCGTTTATTTCTCTTCGAGTTTAAGAAGCTTTTGATCGTTCGATATTATTTGTTGGATATAATTACTCGTTCTGTATCATCACTTAGACATGTTTGCTTTAAATTTTTTATTTCTAACAGGTGAGTAATTTTTAAGCAGCAGTAATAATTGAAGGTGTAATTTCGTTATGGAATTTTTCAGTGTTCTCAGCAAGTGTTATGTCAATTATTGATGTTTGCCTCGACCCGATTAATTGTGAAGGCGAGAACAGCGGATCCAATGTAGGAGACCCAAAAGATTGTGATAGCTATTTCATATGCATACAGAACTCTCTTTACCCGAGGTCATGTCAAAAGGGTTTGTCATTTGATGTTGTTAAGAACGGGTGTATGAACCCAGAGCAATCTGAGCATTGTCAAGAAAAATGTAAGGACAGTTCTTATGAAAGATACGTCGTACATAACCCAAAAGAATCTTTTCCAAGTATTCCAACAGCTGTCAGTTTCAAGACTTCGGTTGCAACTACTGCTTCCAAAATGACCACCAGGAACATTTCAAGTGACAGAACTTCGCTCAAAGAGATCAGTGGCACTCTCTCAGCATTACAAATAATTACAAGCAGAACTACAAATAATGCATCTGCAACCTCAAATCCGATATTTGTAGAGGAGCCTGAAACACTCAACTCCATTGAAACAAGTTCTCACATCGCAACGTCAACGACAGATGTCATGGCTTCCAGCTTGGAGCACCACTCATCCTCACAACTTTCATCAGCACCTGCATCATTGGAAGGTTCATCAACTCCAATGAATAATTTTTCTGTTTTAACAAATCAATTCTTATCATCAACGGTGTCATCTTCATCATCGTCACTAACTAGTAATAAGGGTAGCATCAAAGGTCTGGAAATTACTACAACTTCTGTGACCCCAACATCAACTTTGTCTTCTAAAACTCAGGCCACTTCCACATTGATTTCCACAAGTTAGTAGCTGATTGTTCATCATATCAGCTATAATTTCAATTTGAGCAATTTACCTGCTTTGGATTGTACATTTTTCGTCGAAATGTAATTGTGAGTCGGTTGTTTGCGGTGATAACGATCCATCATCGTGATGATGGTAATCATGCCGATTGATACTTCCTTGTATGTCTATTATCATAAACTATAGGGGTCAAAGTTCACAAGTTATTTGCATATTTACTCATTAAATATCTGCCATTGATTTGTCTCCATTGAAAGCATAAGTACAACAATTTAAGTGTTACCACCATTCAGAAATACAATTCACCTCCCAATCGATTACCCGACATAAGTTGGAGATTTTTAAATTCATTAAATTCAGAGAATCATCTCTGGAAGCTGTTTCTGGTTTACATGATTTTATTTTTTTATTATATTACATTTTATTTATTATATTTATTTAGATTTGTATTACTTTAAATTTAATATAATGTTATTTCTGGTCTTTAAAACATTAATATTAACTTTAATTAATTAACATTAATAATTATTAATTGCAACTTTATTATGCAATTAAAAACTGCAATCAACATTGATTTATTAACAGCTTTGGATCCCTGCCTTCAGTCCTTGCCTGCTTGTATTCCAGGCAAGGAAATGATGAACCCGTATTCGTGCAAGAGTTATTTTAGATGCACACTTGGAAAAGAGTTGAGGTTATTCGATGTTTTTCTTGAGTCATTTTCATGATTTCGCTTGCTACTGTGAAAGTTAATTTTAAACACTATTTAAGTTCCCATTTGCGTTCGTTTATGTTTATCATGTTTATCTCATTAAAAAATCAAAAAATTAAAAATCATTGATTGCCCAAAGATATAAAAGCATAAAAGTGTCGTTTCATTAGATGGCAACGAGTGACTTGTGTCGATGGCTCTCTTTTCGATGGAAATACAGGCTCTTGTCAAAACTCCGCGACAACCTGCCGAGAGGCTTGCAAATGTTAGAGATATATGATTATTAATTATTTGGTGGTCGGGCATGCATAAATTATATTGATGAATTTCAGTTAAGCCTGTAATTTTGCTGGAAAAGAATCCAGATTCTGAAAGATATGCAGAAGGTAGCAGAGTTGCTTTTAGTTGCTCCTTCCAGATGAACAATGTTTTTGTTCGTGCGGAGGTGGAAGACATTTCATGGTTCAAGGATGGAACGATCATCAAGAATGCATCGTTTCCGAGTGGTCGAATATTCGTCTTAAACTCTGAATCGCAAAATGATAACGTGTGGAGCACTCAATTGATCGTAACAAATGCACGGCCTTATGATGGAGGTAATGCATATTATGTATATTCAATTAGATTCATTTTCATGAATAATAATTTATATTTAACATGTATCTAACCTAGTGATATGTCGATAAGATTTAGGCAATAAAATATTTTTTCAATAAGTTATTTAATAAAAACCATTCAAAGTATTAGCATGGACTTATTTGTTTTTCATTTTTTTAAATAAAAGAAAATTTATTAAGCACATCAATCAATCACTAGGATTGATGTTACAGGTAAACCAGGATGTGTTTGATTAAATTTGTTGAAATGAGAAGTGACATCAGACAACTTTTTGATATCTGATTGGACTCCAAATGGGAATTTTAAATTTTCTGACGATGTTGATAATGATTTTTGTTAGATTTGTTAGTTATTTGGTTATAAATTTAATGTAATCGATTGATTAGCCCGACAATGCTTTGAATGGTCCCACCATTGACATGTTAAACCAGTTTGGGTGATAGTTTATAATTGCTTCCACAATTGCAATTAATATTTTATCTTCTTATAAATAAATATTCTCATTTCCTCGTAGGCTCCATACGGTGCAGAATGAATTACAAAATAGATGGAAAGAAGGATGTGTCGGAGAATTATTTTGATTTTAAAGTCTTCGGTCGTCCGAAAGTTCTTTTGAAGCCGCAGAGTTTGACGCTTTTGGATAAAAGCCGATTTAATATCACCTGCTCCGTCCAAGGAGGAGGGGATGACCGCACCACATATCGGTGGTTCATCAATGAAACTCCAGCCAACTTCAGTTAGTTGGCAAATTAAGCAATTTATATTGCAGATTGAATTGCGATGATGATGTGTCACTTGGTGACGACACGGTACACGTTTACAATTTGTCATGTGCTGGTAATAACGTCGAGTCCATTATTTCAGGTGCTGGGCTGAATGCAACCAAAACCTCCATTGGTTCAACGCTGGTTGGTGAAGGTTTTGATAACGATGTAAATATCACCTGTTCGGTTGGTAATTCGTCGGTTGTTTCAAGCAACAGAACAGCCTGTGTTTACTTCAGGAGTGGTGAGTTATTATTAGCGGTTGACACGACATGTTAACCCTTTCTATGTTTTTGGGTTCAAAGAAGGTTTAAGTACTGGAAGGTTTAGTCCTTATCATAGCCTTTAGTCCCAGTAAAGAGTCAACTCCCAATGTTAATGACCTCTGTTCAGTAACAACTAATTAAAGAATTAAAGAGTGAATCAATTGTTTATAAATAGTTTAGCAATAAAGGATGAAGATTCAATGCTAATGCTCACCTTGAGACAATATTTGAATTGCAATGATTCCAGCTGATGATAAGTACTGCAATGAGGAATCCGTCGGCAGCACGACCTGGCCCCTTACAAAGGCTGGAGGTCGATCCATCCTCAAATGTCCCCACGACAACAATGGTTGGAGTTTCACTGCATTTTATCGATGCATTTATTAACGTCATCTTATAATAATATTTTGAATCAACATCTGATTTACTTTTCATTAACTTTTATTTATTATTTTTATTGAATAAATACTTTATTGTCGTATGTTTATTATTTCTTAGAAATTGTTACTTAATTAAATTTTTATTTAATCTAAATTTGATCTAAATTATGATGATCATAATGATTTGGTGATGATGACGATGATGACACTGGCAGGAGTAGTGACAAGGAAATGCACAAAGGCAGGATCATGGGATGAAGCAGACGACAGTGACTGTCTTAACGAAATGCTGCTCGAGTTTCAGGACAGGGTGAAGTCAATAAACTCAGTTTAAAGTTTAATCTAAAATTTAAAGTTTAATCTAATTCTTGGCAAATAATTTAAAATGTTAAAAGAAATATCGAACAATGTGCCAATTAACTGGTTATTTTCACTTGTTCGTGGTTCTTCTGCAGTAGCAACTAAGTCAATTGTTCTTGTGCTCATCATCAGATCATTAACATAATACATTCTGCATCATTAACATAATACATTCTGCATCATTAACGTAATATATTTTGCGTCATTAACATAATACATTCTGCATCTTGTATTCTGCAGTTGGGTGAACCCATCGACCTCCATGGCGACGACGACAAGCCGACTTCTGATTCATTCTGGGAGTCGACAAAAAATACCCTTGCAAACATTAAAGAGTTTTTGCACCGAAACGGTTCCAAGATGACTCTGCACGAACTAAACACGATCCTTGGCCTCGTCAACAACGCCACCCATTTTAGGCTGCCTGGAAATAGCTCCATCTCCCAGGAAGGCGTCATGGTGATCTTATTTGAGGATTAGTTGTTTATTTAATTATTCCATTTTAATTAACGAATTTAAGAAATGTTGGGCAGTTGCAGAAGGTTTACTTAAATTAAGGTGTTAAATATTAGAAGTGGTGAAATACAATTTGTAACTCACATTTATTGAATGTGAGAAGCATGAATTATCAAATTATCTAAAAATACCGTTACTGAAATATTTCAGCTCCTAATGGACATCATGGGAAGCATTCTGAACATGGACGACAATTTGTTGCGCCAACTTTTCAAGGTCAGCGTCGATGATTCTTCCCAGGCCCTGTTTAATGGCCTCCTGCGAGCTTTTTGACACGATGACTCCTTTTGATATTGCATTAGAGTTTATTGATGAAAGTTAAGAGTAATAAATAATAAGCACTTATTGACTTCTTTTATCAATTAATCAAGTTATTAATGAATTTATTTATTTTCCAGGAAGACGACGGTAAGGTAATATCCCTGGTACTTTCAAATGTTGAAGATTTAGCGATGTTCATGGCAAGGAGTATGTCTGTTGGACTCAACAAGACTCTGGATCTCCCTGCAATGAGTACATGATGATGATATTATTTTGTCACGTTGTTATTCGTAAGATACTTTTAGGTCATCATTAGTGTATTTGAATAAATTTTTTATTTATTTCATTCATAACTGTTTTATTTTTCTTTAAGTTAAGTTTGCTTCTATTAATAATATTATTAATAATGTTAAAGGCGTTGCCTTAAACCAACGTTATTATTATTATTGTTATTATTATTATTATTATTATTATCATCATCATCATGACTTCATGTTTGACTTTAAATGGCAGTCGTGACAGTTGTGGCTCTCAAAGTCAAAGAACAACCAAACATAACATTCCCAGCTCCTGATTTCAACTCTGACGATGTTGTCTCATTGGAGGCAGAAAGTTTTGTTGCGCAAGGAGGTTTGCCGTCGCTTTACTGCATTTAACTGCCGTTGTTGTTCATTGCTGTTGTTGTTAATTGCTGTTGTTGTTTACTGCTGTTGATGTTCATTGCTGTTGTTGTTTACTGCTGTTGGGGTGCAAGTTGGCTCATAGGGTAGCGTTCCTGCGAACGACGGTAAAAGCAACAGTCGTTACGTGTCGTGTTCGAAACCCAGCTTGCACCACCACAAAGCGCCCCTGGAAGCCGGCGCTATATAAATGGTCTAAGCGCCCCTGACGCTCACGCTTATGGCGCTATATAAATAAACTTACTACTATTGATGTTCATTGCTGTTGTTGTTTACTGCTGTTGATGTTCATTGCTGTTGTTGTTTACTGCCAAAACGTTGTGGTGTAATACGACAGGCTCTTGAAATGTATTAGCTTCTCTTCTATTAGCAAATGGTTTTCTCCAAATGAATTGTGATGAATTTCTCTGAAGGTGAAGATGAAGAGATATTCCTTTCATTTGCATCATTCAAGAATCTTAGGAAAGTCCTTCCAAACAAGGAGTAATTATAACATAATTATTTTATTGCAATTAAATAGTTATTCGGGCAGAATTTATTTTTGAGATCATTCATAAAGCAATTTAAAAACATTCTGAGATCCTTCCTAATGAATCATTAGTAATGATGACAGTGTAATTGGAATGACTATTTCTTTAGCAACAGAACCATCAACTCCAGCATCATATCTGTTGTTGTCACTGGCAACAACATCTCAAACGAGCTCAGGACCCCTGTCAAGTTCTACTACAAGGCACTGAATGTAAGATGCTGATGATGGTAGTGTTGAGTAAGGCGACGGTGATGATAATGATAACAATATGAAATTATTCATTGAATTTATAATTTGAAAACTAAAAATAAATAATTATTCAGACTCTTGATGACAAGAACGAAAGTTATTGCTCTTACTGGGATATGAAGAGGTGAGTTAGGACTGATGATGTCATTTTAGGTGCATGCACAATGCTTATGATGTTACCTGTTATGTTAAATAAGGTTAAATTGTATTGATAATGATAACAACATGCATTTAATTGCATGAAATTCGACTATTTTATTCTTAATGAGGTAGTTGTGACAAGGTGAGTCTGAACAATAACGAGGCTGTTTTAAACATCTTTAGTCATTACTCAAACAACATACGCAAGAGTTTGACAGCAACAACAACAATAGCAACAATGCAAATGCAACCAATGGCAAAACTTGTAAACATTAAAAAAAAAGCCAAAACATGAGGGCACTACATGGCAGATGATTTCACACAGTCACGCTTCAATGAACCTGAGAAATATTCATTGACATGTGACGTTATTCGTTATTCATGAGAAAATGTACAAATGTTATAGGAATGTGATTAAAGAGATTTCCCATATGCTGCCAACAAATTGCTTTTTGGACTTTGTTATTATTATTATTATTATTATCATCATTGTTGTTGTTATTATTATAATCATCATCGTTATTATTATTATTATTATTATTATAGGCCAATATTCAGTATTTATAGCTGCAAGCAATCACAACGAGTCAAATTGATAATCGTGCCATGTTGTGAATCTGCCGATGCCCAAGGGCATAAGAGCATTACAAATGTTTAAGCACCCCTGATGATCTGAAAATGGTGCAGATAGTTAATTGATGTATGTACTAATGTGTACTAAAATGTTAATGTGTACTAAAAGGCAACACATAATTTGGATTATTAGTTAGTAAAAAAATAAATGAACGTTTTAATAAATTTATAAATAATTATTAAAGATGCAATTAATTAGTAGTTAACTTTAGTGATTAATATAAACCAATGACATCATAGAAATGACTGGTCACAAGGTGGATGTCGGATGATGGTCGTCGGCAACAGTCCTTACTGTCAATGCGACCACCTCACCAACTTTGCTCTCCTCATGAGTCTGTCTGATGCAGTAAGAATCGATGACATTATTCTAATGTTCCAACCCATCTTTATTTTATTATTGTAATCCTTTTCTATTGTAATATTATAATCTTATATGTAATAAATAATATTATAATCCAATTCGGTTATAATATTACTCTGTCTTAATTCCGAATTCTGGCAACATGGCGATAAGCATGACGACGAGATCTTTAATATTCAGTATTGATATTTGGGTGATCAGAGCCAATAGACCATTTAGTTTGTCACAGAAGAATATATTCAGTTAATTACTTTGCACAAATCAGTTTAAGTGAGAAATAATTTATCATTGTAAGTTTATTTGCAAAATAGTCGTCGGTAGTAACTGCAGAGCTTCATCATTATCATCACCACCAGGATGACTTCAACAACAACATCCTCTCCATAATTTCCCTCATTGGATGCATCATTTCCATTGTCTCCATGCTGCTCACTCTCATCATATTTGCAGTCAGATGGAGGTCTGTAAACTATTTTAATATAATATTATTCTATATAATGTTAATTTATTAAATATTAATTATAATCAATATTACATTACATGACATTATATGTGTTTTATTACATTAACATTAATTTAATATTGATGATAAATATGGGTCAAAGGAATAAGACATGATTCTAAAGATTTTTTTGGTGGTCACAATTCTTATAAACATCATCATAACCATCATAATCATCGTAATCATCCTAACCATCCTAATCATCATATTGCAGGAAGATAAAGTCCCATCACTTGGTTGTGATTATAAACCTCTGCATTGCACTCATTGTTGCCAACATCATTTTCCTGGCTGGTGTCAACAGGACTGAATCCAAGGTTGGCCAAGCAAGTTGTTAATCATAACATCATCATAACCATCATATAACAATGATGAAATGTTACTTTGGTGAACTTTTTATAACTTATGAGAAGTTGCTTTAAAGTTCAATAAATTATTACTTCAAAGCTATTATTTATACATTATTATTATTATTATTGTTAAGTGATATTATAATTTCCTCTTGAAATATCCTCTTTATAGCCACTTGATATCCATTATTTCATCTGAACAATTACCGACGACGTGGCTAAAAATAAACATCGATCGTCCGACTCTTTCCATTGGTTGAAAAATACAGGCAGGTTGCGTGGTCGTTGGAGCACTGCTGCACTTCTTCTACCTTGCGGCCTTCTTCTTGATGCTCGCCGAGGGAGTCGAACTGCTGATGTACATCGTCTTCGTTTTCCACGTCAGGAGGAGCAGGGAACTGGTGGCTCTCATTACTCTGGCATGGAGTGAGTGTTTACTGATGGAGTGCCTAATAATTAAGCCTAATTATGAGTGAATTCCCAGTGACAACCAAGAAAACTATTTGAAATGTTTTGTTATGAATTGCATAAATACGAATGAGCATAAAATGGCTGCTTGTGAAATAGTGTTGAGATAAATATAATACGATTTTATTTCTTAAATTTATCTTGGTCAATCATCAGCATGCCCCCTCATCGTCGTGGCCGTCACTCTCGGTGTGACGAAAACCGTTGGCTACACGAGCGACAAATCGTGAGTTTGATTATTCTCTAATCATTTTTTATTCCACTGATGATGACTTACAAAAACATACAAACATTTTATTTATCATAACCTGATATTTATTATTATTATTATTAATGGCATTTGTTTTAGTATTACTCCAAATTCTTGTTTTGGTTTAATGTTAAAATTTTGAAATAATTGTTAAACAGGTGCTGGTTAAGTCTCAACCATGGAGTGATTTGGGCTTTTGTAGGACCAGTTTTGGCAATTATATTAGTTAGTTTCAACCTCATTTTCAATCAAAGGCTCTCAAGCAACTTATATTTTCTAATTTGCAATGAAATGCTGCTTTAGTGGAAACGCATTGGTTTTCCCAAAATTTGTGGTGCTGCGTGTTGCATCGCTTGCATGCATTTGAGCATAACAAACAAGCATAACATTAATGTATCCTTCTTAAGTTTTGAAATGTTGTTGGATCTCCTGAGTCAGATTGTTATTCTTTGACAACCTATTTTTATCTGATTGGCTGCTAAACATCATTTAATGTTGCCTGCCTCTTATTTGGACATTAAAATATTGAATATTCATACCAAAAACATGATAATGTTCAGGCCAACGTCATCATATTGGCTGTGGTGGTGCTGCGTGTTGCTGGGGCCAAGAGGCCGGCAGAAAAGGATAAAGCCAGGCACAGGCTGAGGTGATTAAATGAGTGAAGAATTGAAAATAATGATTATTAAAATAATAACAATAATAATAATACTTATTGTACTATTGTTAAAAGAGCTGCAGTTTGGAGTGTCTTAGTCCTAACACCTGTATTGGGACTCACCTGGGTGTTCGGAGTTCTTTCAGTGACTAAGGAATTGATTGCCTTCCAGTATGTTTTTGCCATTGTGAACTCTCTCCAGGTGAGCGAGTCATTCTAAGATTGTTTGATGAGAATCTTAGAAATGTTCTCATAATTTTCTTGAAATTAAATAGTATTATTATTGCATCTATTTTATTCAGCCAAAGTTTTTTTATTGCACGGACATTTTATTGATAATAACAAGTTAGTGATTTAAAATCAACAACATGTTTTCTGTTGCAGGGTCTCTTTATATTCATCTTCCATGGCTTGAGAAGCAGAAAGGTTGGACCTGTAGGGGTTGAATGCCATGAATGGTTGTGAATTACATGTGAATTATATGTGCTAGGGGATTCTAATATGCAATTGTCACTAAGAGGAAGGATATTAACATTATAATAATTATTTATAAACTAATTAAAGGTGTTTATATAAAATTCAAAACTTTATTGTAGGAGAGACCAAAATACAAATATTCAGTGAAAGAGAGCTCTTCTTCGAACAATGTCAAACGGAAGGCACTGGCTTACAACAGAGCTGACAGAATAGCCTCTCATTCAACAGCCTCCACATCTGCTAGTTCACATTTGGGCACTCAGAGGTCTGGGAGTGACATGGATTCAGTGTTTGGCAAAGCCATCATCCTTGACAACTTCAACTTAATGAATGAAAGTCAGGCAGATGGATTGCGAAAGGCCCGTGACAATGGGGCGTTCCTGCCTGACATCATGGAGGAGAGGGCAGAGGAGTCAAGTCGAGACTCCTCGAATTCCACCAATTTGAACAATTCAGACAACACGAGTGCTACCAGCTCCACTTTGGATCTTACGAATTCTGACACAACTCCATCTCAATTGAGGGCACGACATACATCAAGTTCGGCAATTGGGGATAAAAAATAGATTTCGATTGTCATCTTGTTGAGGTATTGCTGCAGTAAAATCATCTCAATGTTATGTAATATTGATTTTTTCTCATAACAAGCATTTAATAAATTGTTTATTATTAGTTATGTCTGACAAATTTATTCCTGTCTTTAGTGTCTTAATGAAGTTCTTGTATCATTGTCACCATTATCATAATTTCATTGTTTGTGTGTAATGTTTTCAATTTAAGGATGCTCATGTTTCCAGTAACCTCTAGTCCATTGCTCTTTGTTGACCACTGTGATGATATGTTGCCTATTTGTAAAGAAATATATTTCTAAATACTCCTGATCATGTTCGTGACATTTAGCGAAGGATTTTTTTGTGTTTAATTTTTATCGAATAATTTTTGGGATTTAATTAATAAATTGTCAGATTTTAATAGTTTCGCTATTGTTTTGATATTTGTATTACTTTTATTATGTAAGCCCATCTTAATGACATTGCTGTTTGGATACAATGACAGTTTCTGCGTTTTTATCGAAACCCATTTCGCCATATACACGAGGAGTAAAGTTTGACGCATACTTCTAAGTTACTTTAGAACTTTTAACTTAAAAATGCTGCATATTGTTCATTTATTGAGAAATGTCTAAAGTCAAGATCTCATGTTTGTTTGGCCAAGTACTCAAAGACATTGCAATATTCCAAAGTCCAAAGCTGTAGCATAAACAAAAAGACCTACTTGAAGGTACTTTAAATGAATTTTGTATAAAAATGATATTTGTATTACTTTTATTACATAAGCCCACCTTAATGACATTGCTGTTTGGATACAATGACAGTTTCTGCGTTTTTATCGAAACCCATTTCGCCATATACACGAGGAGTAAAGTTTGGCGCATACTTCTAAGTTACTTTAGAACTTTTAACTTAAAAATGCTGCATATTATTCATTTATTGAGAAATGTCTAAAGTCAAGATCTCATGTTTGTTTGGCCAAGTACTTGAAGACATTGCAATATTCCAAAGCTGTAGCATAAACAAAAAGACCTACTTGAAGGTATTTTAAATGAAAATTAATTAAGCATAAGTAATTTATACAAGTAATAACAAAACCATAATGGTTCTTTAAGAATTAATGATATAATTGATATTGATATAAGGTTAAAAATCAAATTATTAAGTAATATTTACTGAAAAGTTTTATAACACAACAAAAATCTTAATGTCAAAAACTTCTGAGGTTATTTCATAATTGCAGCTCTCAAATAACAAATGGTCGTAGTTGTTATAATTTAAAATTAAGCCATTGAATTTTGTTCTTCAAAGGAGGGATACACACAAACCAACTTTTCGAGAACTTCGAAAACAATCTTAAACATTGAAATTTTCAAGTGAAGTTTTTCAAAATCTCAAAGTGTTTACGTATTAGTGATCTGTGAATATTGCAGGATATTCCATCGATAGTACTTCACACACAACGGAATCACTTGGATGCCTTTATAAACGAAACGAAATGCAGAAGGCATGGATTAATTAAAGGTGTCTGCGGAATTAAAAGTCAGGTAATTGACAAGTAAGTTAAANATTGGAATTGTACGCCTTTCATTTCTAATCGCCTCCAGAACCTCCAGAAATAATAGATGTCTGCAATCCCAACCCTTGCCTAAATGATGGCGTCTGCAAACAAGAAGGTGAACTTGATTTCCAGTGCGCATGCAAAGAAGGCTATAAGGGAAAAACATGCACTGGTGAGACTCAATATCAATGTTGGACAAATCTAAAAGAAAGCTATTGCATAATGTCTACAACATCTTTGAAATATACCGTTTATATACAACAATATACTTAATATACATTATAATATTGGGTGTTATTTGATTAATTATCAGTCATTCGACTATCGACGCCAAGGTGAAAGGAGACGCAATGTCATCGTTCCTCATTCTGCTCTCATGCTCCTATTAATTAATTACTTGCGTTCAAATTTAATGTTGTATTTTTTTATTTTGCGTTATTATTAATTGCCGTATGTTCATGTCTTTCTTGCTACGTGTTTTTATATTTAATGACTTGTTGCTTTGGTCAGAGAGACTGTATCTGCCTGGCTACAATTGTGAGGATAAGAATCCCTGTTTGAAAACCGAGTTATCTCCTGGTGAAGATTTGTTTCCACACGAAGTTCCTGGAAAGTATATCCAATGTGCCGCCTTATGGCGTTGTTTCGTCGTGAATTGCCCTGATGCCCTGATCTTTGACCCTACCAGCAATCGCTGTGATTGGCCGGCTCAATAGTTGCTTAATATTTATTTTCAATCCATTTTCAAGAACAATATACAAACTTAATGAATCTTGAGTTATTGCCATCCATTCGCGTTAGTTGGTTAATAATAATAATAGTTAAGAAATTAATTGGAATTATTTTCCTACCTTTGATTTAAAATGGATGACCACAAATAGGCAGTAGTTTAATTGCCATTAATTAACTTTCTAATGAATTATTTGGTCAAATTGTACTATTTTGCAATTTAATTCATTGAATTATTTTATTTATAAATTTTAATCAATGCTTTCCAAAGTTAAATGGAATTTGATATTGAATAAATCATTATAACATGCGTTAAAATAATTTTTCTACATTTGTCAAAGTTTTCAGAATTTATGAATGAGAGAGGTTGTGTCATTTCCCAGTTGACTGGTATTTTCATTTATTTTTAATGAATGAGCATTTTATAAATTCTTACATTCGCGCACTTGCTAATGCTTTAATGAGTGGTTATTACACAGATCTCGGTCTTCTTAACCACTATAAATATGTGTTAGATTACGTTATGTTTAGAGCATGTACAAAGTATAAGTCAAACTGAGGATCTCCCGAGGGCCACATGGGTCACATATGTGTTGCCATGAGGCTGCGCACAACTAATTGCACATATTGTAACTAACTGAAGTCATTTAAATAAAACTTTTTGCCGAATATTTTTGTTATTTAAATTTGGAAACAAACAATAAAAACGCATACAAATGTTTTAGTAGCATTCATGAATTCATGCATTCTTGCGTTCACAAAGCAATGAAGTAGTTTAACAAAAGTAAAACTTTAAACGGCAACATGCACTTGTGGCTCACAACAAATACATTGAACAAAATGCAGCAGTTCAAAACTGAACATTTATTTGCTACTTTTCGATCACTTTTAGTCTTTTTTTTTAGAGGCTCGACACCTCTTTTTGCTGGCAATTTTGGTTTTTGTCAGGCTGAAATATCTGTGCAGTTCAGACTTTGACCAGAGATGACAAGTGTGGATCAGCCTTGTTCTCTGAGAGGTTTTGCAACTGTTTATGACCTGCGATTTATGAACGGAAGTTAAAAGGAGTTGCCAAAAATCGCACAAAAAAACGATTGAATCGAAAAATTGTGATAATTTTTTTTTTAAATTTATGTTTCGAACATAAAATGGGCTCGTGATGTAGAAACCTTCGTGCGTGCCACGCGTGTGCCTGTAAAGGGCCGCATGCTTCACATGCCTGATTAAGAGCGTTCATGTAGTTTCGTTCTCCACCCGCAGGAGCTCAGCCATCCCTGGGCTCGTCAAACGTCACCTGAAGACACATTTCAGGTGACACTCTTCAGGACGCCAACATGAAGCCAGGACAGCGAAAACACCGATGCTGACGCTATGATGAGCATGGCGCCATACAAATTTATTATTATTATTATTATTATTATTATTATTATTATAAAGATATTGTTATTATTATTATATGAAACATAGAGGAAGAGGTCAAATGAAATGTGTACAATATTTGTAATAAGTGACGGGACTCGCTGCAGGCCGAGTTCATAATTGGTTTATTTCAGTGATTACGAGCCCAACAAGTCGGTGGTATTACCTGCTAATATCACGTTTGCATAACATTTCTGTTGATAGTTGCATAACAACCTCTGACGTGTTTATTTATTGAACAGCATTATTGTCCTGGTAGTTTTTTTTATACGATATTGTGTGCATCGAGGGGATGTTGAGAGATTCCTTATTTGGCATCCTCGTGGCCTTAGAAAGACATTAATTATAATTCTACAAGTCCTTCATCGCTTTATTGACACTTTGGTGGCAGTGGCATAGCCAGGATTTTAAAAATGGTAACTGAAAATTAACTCTGGTGAGATTAAAGTGACAAATTTAAACAGAATTAATTGAATTTTATGCGAACGTGAAAGATGTGAAATAAGAGCACAAAAAAGGGCAGTTGTGCTTGCCACGATCGTAGACAACTTAGGACTTTATTGATCAGACTGCACTTAATTTGTCTCTTAATGCTCTAACTGATAGGCCCAATCCCCAACCTTTGTCAAGCTTTCGAAATTGAAGTACTGAATAATAGTAGTGATAATCTATCACTATTGACCATGCCATTGCAAGGGAGCTCTGGTCCTCAAATACCTTGAAAGAACTGACAACTGTCGAGATATTTTGTAGAACAAAAATCTTGTTTAAAAGTGAAATTCAGTCATGCGGATTAATAAAAATGTGCTTTTCAAGTTCAATTTGGTTTTTAAAAAAAGTACAAATATGGAGGAGTATTTGCTGAGGCAATATTCATTTTACTAGCCTTATTAGAGCAAAAACTTCAGACGAAAGATTTAAATATCATGTTAAGTCCAAGGATTGATTATAAATTCATGTAATTCATGGTGTCCTAAAAGAGAAACATTCATGAGGGGTTTATTTAAATATAGCATTTCACAGTTCATGAAATGGAAATTTTAAGTTTAGTCGAATAATTTGAGAATCCCAAACATATGTTTGTGACTTTTAAATGTTTCAACAACCAACCACGTATCATTCACCAGTTCCTCGGGTTGTAAAAGCAACAATGTTTTAAAATTAGAAATAACAAATATTTCAATTCCTTTTCAATGTTTTGAGGAGCATTGCAGTCTGGTGAATTGTTCACGTGACTTATGAATTGTACTGATAATAGTGAATTATTTTGAATAAAAATTGTCAAAAATTGTTTTTAAGCAACTTAATCAAATATTTGATTTCTCATAAAGTGTCTCTCACGAGATTAAAATAAAGTTACTTTAATAACAAAAGCTCACTAAGTATGCGTGGGGGATTAAAATCCAAAATCAAATATCCTTCTTGAAAGTCATTTTGTTAGGATCTTCAACTTCTAAGGTGAATGAATGAAAGTTTAATGAATATTAAATATGATTGATTAAAAGGAATGAATATTAAAGTTGCAAATGATAAATAAGCTCGTACGCATTGTAAGGCACCGAGTGAGACGAACGACATGCAAATGCTTTTAAAATGTCGGGTGTTGAATTAAAGCCTTTTTGCGTGGAATGTTTTCCAAAATTATTGAATTATCGAAACAATTGATGCTGTTAAACGTTATTATTAGCGAATTATGTTAACTTATACAAATGAATGTTTTTCTCGACATGGAAAGTTTATTTTCGATTATGCGATGGGGATTTTAAGAGAACATTCACAAATAAATAAATATGTTCTTAAGGATTGATTCAGATATTTCAATAAAAACTAAAAATATTCAAATACGAGTGATTAGCAAACGAGAATAAAGAAATCTCAACTCTGGGAGATGCAAGGGCCTTCTTTTGGAATGATTGTTAACTCTTCTTTCATCAAAAACGATAAACCCGCATAAAAAAAAACACTGAAGATGACTTGCTGCCTTATCATTCTGATTTCTGGAACCTTCCCCGTCACAAATCACCACAAATTCCTGACCAACGTGTAACGTCATTTGTGGACGTCCACTTGTGGCGTTAATACTTTATCAGACGACGACGATGATTATGATTATCATAATTGATTATGATTATGATTATACTAATACTAATACTCATATACTAATACTCGACGCTTCAAATGAGGATCCGCAAGAAAAATATTATCATATAAATGTTAACATGTTAAAGTAGGAATGTGTTTTTAAATAAAAGACGGAAATGCAACTAATTTTGAAACGATTTTACACGAATTTATTGTTAATATTGTTGATATCTTACCAACTCACTTTAAGATTTTTCATAATTGTTTTGGCTGATTTCCTGATTACAAAATTCACCTTAAGTGAACATGTGAAACCTTCGCAACGGCCACAACATAGGAAGCTATTTTGAGCAACATTGAGAACAATGATGTGCTTAAACAAATAATTGCTAAATAAATGTTGCAATCTCAAAAGCAACACAATAAATAAAAATTGGCAGCGGTTCGTAATTAGTCAACTTTAGCAATGTTCAGCAACATTTTCAAGGTCAGAAAATTATTGGCAGCAGTTTAAATTCGATTCCAAATTAGGATTCCAAGTGAAAGTGTGTGAACTGTATAAATGACCTTTCAGTTGAGGGCTGTTTCTTCATACAAACATTTGTAATTATTTTAATAATTATTATGTATTTAATTGTGTTAATAATTATAATGTAGTTATTTACTTTAATAATTATAATTTATTATAATTGTAATTAACTCGTTCTTAAGGATTGATCAAGAGCTACTTTCAAAATTAGACAATAAAATCTGTATTTGCGACGTTAAATCGAACTTCTTTAGTAAGGAAATTTATTCAATCATTTTGCTTGAATTTTATTATTATTATTATTATTGTTGTTATTATTATTATTATTATTATTATTATTATTTTTTTGCATGTAATTATTATTATTATTTACATGTTATTATTGTTATTGTCATTATTATTATTATTATTATTATTATTATTATTATTTGCATGTTATTATTCAACAATCAACATACTTTTAAGATCATCAAGCCTTGATTTAACTTTATTTGTTAACATATTTGAATAAATAAGAGCAATAAAAATTTGCTTACTTAAGTATTTGTTTTAACAAATGTGGGGTCAGCAAAGAGAGCATTCATTGAGAATCACAGGTTATCAAACACTGAACAATCTTGAATGAGCAGAGCAAAGTGCATTTAAAAATTAAATTGTTATCTTTATTGACCCGTTATTCTCTTATCTTTTAACTGATATCTGGAACTCATTGATGTCATGATATTCTCTCCACCACGTAGAATCTCTTCAGAAGAATGATCACCGAAATTGACCACACAGTAATTCTCAGATATTAATCACCTGCATTGGAACCGTGTTTGTAATTTCTTTACGTTCCGGTTTTATTTTTTTATTATTTTTTTAAAATCTACTTTTGTTTTCTGACAAATGAATAAATGAGTGAATAAATAAGTCCACAAATATAATTAGTTTTCGGTTTTAAACCAAGCAAACAATCTTATTACCTCACAATAATTCAATTCAGGAAAAATAAATAAATTCAGTGCTTGTCGTCGAAAGGCGCTTGCTGAAAGTTCTGAGAAACAACTGAATTAATAATGGCATTCTTACTCCTTCGTCCTCAAGAACAATTACTCATAATTATTTTCATAATTATTATCATCATTACAATTATTGCAATTTCCCACAATTTCTTTAATGGACATAAATGTCACAGAATACCTAATTTAGAATAATCATTCGTCCAAAAGGACCATCCGAAATTCATTGGTTGATTTGGTTCACTGAGATTTAATTATGTTTTAATTAATTATTATTACTTGGCTGTCACGCCGGTAGTTTTGTTTTAACCTTCAATTACATTACAGGTCATCCACTAGCGGGAATATATCCCTTCGGATGGTTCTTTTGGACGATTGATTATTCGGAATTATGTATTCTGTGACATTACGTCCAATAAAAAAAAAACACAGGAATCGCAGGGGATGTTAAGTATCATCGTCCAATAAACTGGCAGACTTCTGCAGGACAAATCTTCTTCAAAAAATCGATCATAAGAGTATAAATGCCCTTGCTGCATAGACTCTTCCTTGTTTCTCCATAGTCTAAGTTACTACTTTGCTCCTCAAATTTACTCTTACTCTCCAGCTGGATATTGCATGTCGTAGTGTGTCGTTTTTAAAAGTAAAGTATTGTGAATATTCATTTCGCCTTCCGTAATAATACTGGGTTAATTCCATTTCCCTTACCTCGCACGGTGTGATGCAGCCCTCGATGACGCCGAAGCAGCTACATGCAGCTACATGCAGCTGCCATGTGCAAAGTTTTCTGTGTTGTTGGACGTCTCAAGCGTGTGATTATGGGTTGTGGCTGTTGTCTTCAAAGAAGAATGACAACATTTGTGCATCGAGCGTTGAGTTGAGTGGGTTGGAAAGGTGCACAGCATTGAATTCAAACATTTTGAATAAAATGCTTTAAACTCTTTCAAGTCTGCGGCATCTTTTCACGGACAATGTTGGCAGTTCTAAGAAGACAGTTACGAATGAATGACTTTTGTTTGTTACTATTCTGTTTTCACTTAGATTTGAGAAATCGTGTCGTAAAATGGAGTTCATTAGTCAGTTGTTTACATTGGTTTGTCTGGTAATTGTTCGTAATTGTTTTTATACAATTGTTAATACCGAAAAATAAACTTAGTAATAAAAAATATCCAAATGCAGACTAGCGTAAATTTCAGTTAGCAAAAATCTCAGAGGAAATAAAGTGCGTATTCTGACATCATAATAATATTTATAAAAATAAAATTAAATTGAAATTTAAGTCATCCATAATTTCATAAAGCGAGTATTTATCTACGGTTACAAGCCATAATTCTGAAATGAGCCACAAATAGGAGCCCTATGCACCTTCATGCACCAGTGACCATTCGACATGCTTCAATGAATCCTTCGAGATTTGCCCATGGCTTACATCGTTGTCAAGCTGTGAACGGCTCAAAATAATTCTACATTTGTTATAAAATTTATCAAATAACAAAAGGTTAAGTTAAAAGAACAATTGCTATTATAAAATAATAAAAATTATTGTTATTAATGAATGATAATGCATAATATTAATTAAATATGTTGCATTATGGTTCCAAAGACTCAAGACGCATTTGTTCAGTGGCCTTGAAGTCCTTTAGGACTTACGCCACTTTAAATTTGTCAAATAATAATAATAATAATAATAATAATAATAATAATAATAATAATAATAATAATAATAATAATAATGTGATAAAACATAAAGTTGGTATGCTCTTGTTGTTGTTGAATTTTGTTTGTGTCATTCTTGTTGTATGTTTAGTTGACTTAGTTCTTCTTTGGTGAAACTACCATTTAAGAGCTCATAATATTAATTCATTTTGAACAAACATTACGCATGCATAATGAGGCTGAATTTTGAATGCAGGCGAATGAATATTTATTGAGGGATTACATGTAATATGTGGACATGTAATAAGACAGTGATATTTTAGTGTCAATTCTAGTCATTTTATTTATTTGAAAATAAAGTGAATCAATTGATTTTCATGAAACCGTTGTGTGAGAATTTACGTTAGACACCAAATTGTTGAGAGTAGCACAATGAGTTCTAAAGTATTGCATTGTACGACTCACTTTATTGGGTTCCACAATTACAGTGTTACAGTGATACAAACAAGGTTGCAGTAAGCCACAAGAAGTCCTTTTATTTTTTTTGTCTCTTTAGAGGACGTGGAGAAAATAAATAGGTCGTCAGATATGATGATAACAATAACTACAACAATAATAATGATGATAGTAATAATAATAATAATTATTATTATAATTATTAATTATACAAAAACACCAATAATAATAATAATAATAATAATAATAATAATAATAATAATAATAATAATAAGAGGTTTGTAAGAAAATAAATGGCTGTTCGCAAACAAGCATAGTAATTGTTTACTTGTGCTTCTGAAAGCATCCTGAGTTGTGGCTCTGCTTTTAAAAATTGTAGACAACAAATACTGTTGAGGTGAGAAGCCAGGTTCACCACACACGTGCTTGTGTCGATGTGATAAATTGAATAATTAAATAAACAGATTGAATAATTAAACTGAACAGAGTGAATTCATCCATGTAACAAACGACGAACTGAACATCTCACATCATCGCTCAGTTGGGTCTTCTTGAGTTTGGCAATCTAAATTTATTTCACCATATTTTGTTATACAGACCCAAAGTTCAGCTAGTGGAAGGCTATTGCTTTTAAGTGAAATTTCAAATGTTATTTTAAATATCTAATAGCAAATTAATATTCTAAATGAAAAACAACAATTTAAATAAAAAGTTTGAGTAAAACTTTAATAGCCATCGAGACAACACGAGACACTCACGAGAGTCAGTTTGAAGTCGTAAATCCAAAATAAAAGATTTTTTTTACCTGACATCTTTGACGTCTTCGAACCTCACAATGTTTATGGATTTTGAAAGAATTTCAAAGGCCACTTGTGGTACAATTGAATGTACCGATTTTTATTCATTTCAACTGCAACATTTTACGATGTATCTTTATCTTTATTATTATTATTATTATTATTATTATTATTATTATTATTATTGTTATTATTATTATTATTATTATTATTATTATTATTATTATTATTATTATTATTATTATTATTATTATACAAATT